>JAZHEH010000452.1:0-153460 GCA_036589455.1 Ateles fusciceps | reverse complement strand
GTGTCTCCGCCATAATGTGAGCTTGAGCCCAGAAGCATTTTCCCCCCTCCTGGAGGCAGTCGAGCTATGGGAAAGTAGGAACTAAGGATGGGGGATTGTGTAAAGGGCTATTTTAATCTCTCAGGCATTTACACAATGGCCTGGTGATGGCTGTGTGGTTTAATTAGGACACTGTGTTTGAGTTTCTGCTTTGGGCTAGTTTTGTGACTTTGTTTACCAAGTACGGCTTGCACCCTGTGATTACTCAGGTGATTCTTTAAGATTACTGCTCTTGGAATTTATGGTGGGCTTGACTTTTTAAGAATATTACTTTATTAAACATACACCTCTTTTACAATAGATAATAGAAAAGAACACCTGCTTGTTTTCCATCATCTTGTGGTTATTTTATAACTTTAGTGTTAAACCCTTTTAACTTGTATTTTATCTACTTTGCCAGACTTTGTGACTACTTTGTAACTTTTTGATCCCTTTAATGTTTAAAGCTGAAATAATGTGGGCTGACGTCAGTGTCTAAAGGCTGACAGTATGGCATATCATGGGACCCTATGCACAAATAAAATTTGCTGTTTAGGCATTGCTGTATGGGCATTGTCTATTCAGACCTCCAGACCCCAACTCTCTGTCATCCTCATTTTCTCTGCGCACTCTCTCTTCCAGGTATTGGGACCCTCTCGCTGGCCGAGAGCTCCCCCGGCAGACGTGCCGTCCCCGACATCTGGCGCCCAACCACCCAACGGGCCTGGACATGAGAGATCATAGTGACGCTTCTCAAATAAAGAGGTGAGGCTGCAGCAGTAAGTTTTGAGTGAATTTTTAAAAAATCGTGTATATACAATTGTTAAAGTTTTTCAATCTGGAGTAAAGCATGGGGCAGTTAGAGTCTAAGGAACATGATATGTTTATACAACTTTTAAGGTCAATGATTAAGTCACATGGTCATGATATTAAACTAAAAACTGTTGAGGAATTTGTGCATATTGTAAGGGAAATTTGTCCCTGGGTCCCAGAAGGTGGTCTTTTAGATGAAGCCGCATGGACTGTCATTGGTGAGAAAATTGAACAATTTGTTTTCTATAATAAGTCTCTACCTCAATCTGAACTTTTACTCTCTGTTTGGTCTAAATTACGTGATTGTGTTTGTCCGCCAAAAGCGTCTCCTCCCACGGCTCCCCCTTATGCCTCTGCCTCAGCCTTTTCTCCTGTTGCCGCACCTTCCGCTTCTTTGCAGTCGCCGCCTCTTGTTGCGTCTCCTCCGCCAGATCCTCACGATTTAGCAGAACGTGGGACTGCGGGATATCCACGCTTGGATGATTTTCAGCCTCTAACAGAGGTGTTGGTGGATGAGCCGCGAGTTCCAGATAATTCTCCCCAATGGACTCCAGGACCGGTAACTTTCACCTTACTCCCAGATCTTACTCGTCAGTTTCAGGATTTACTTACACTTTGCTCTCGTGCTCTGACAGCCCAGCAGCCACAGTGTTTTCCTGTTCGTGAAAGATCTCCAGCTGCTCAGGGATTAGTCAGACCTGTGCCTTTGCATTCAACAGCTACAGCTCCTATTTCTCCTTTATCTCATGCCTTAATGTCTATGAAAAGAGGTTTTGCTGATTCTGATAATCTATTTCCAGTTTTGTATCCTTTTATTGAAGTTACAGATGACCAAGGTGATGTGGTTCGTAAATATGAACCTATAGCTCCCAAAGTCCTTCGTGAGCTTAAGGAAGCTGTTTCTCAGTATGGTCCCACTGCACCCTATACACTTACTCTTCTTGATAATCTTGCTGTTACAGCTATGCCTCCTATCGATTGGGGTCGTCTTGCTAAAGCTTGTTTATCTGGTGGTGATTTTTTATTGTGGAAAGCTTATTATGAGGATGCTGCGTGTGATCAATCTCAGCGCAATCGTACTAATGAGTCTCCTGTGACTATGGATATGCTCATGGGACGAGGTGATTATGAGGATCTCAATGCTCAAATAAATATGCCTAATGAAGCCTTTGATCAGGTAAATGGATTAGCTGTTCAAGCTTGGCAACAGTTGTCGTCCTCAGCTTCAAAAACTGAAGAATTGGCTAAGATTAGACAGGGACCTGATAAGCCTTATCAAGAGTTTGTTTCTCGCTTGTTACAAGCAGTCACTCGTCAGGTAGGGCGATGACGAGGCTGGAGCTATACTTGTCAGACAATTGGCTTTTGAAAATGCTAATGCTGCATGTCAGGCTGCCATTAGACCGTGGCGTAAAAAAGGGTCAGTTAAATGATTATATTCGAATGTGCTCTGACATTGGGCCCTCTTATCAGCAAGGGCTTGCCATGGCTGCTGCTCAGGCTGGAATGACTGTTGCAGCTTTTTTGAAACAAAAACCTTTGCAGAATAAATCAGGGATTAAATGTTATCGTTGTGGTGGTTTTGGTCACATGGCTAAGAATTGCCAGACCTCTCTTCCTCTCAATTCTTCATTGCTGGCTTTACCCGCCCCACCAGGTTTTTCAAAGCCGTCTGCTCGGCAGCCTGGAGAATGTCCTCGCTGTCATCGTGGTAATCACTGGGCCAATGAATGCCGCTCTAAGCGAGATGCACAAGGCAATACTCCTTCCTCCCCCGGTCGGGAAACTCCCAGAGGGGGTTGTCTCGACCCCCTCAACAAATCGGGACGTCAGTTATTCAGACACTAGCTCCACAGGGAGCAGGAAATCCATTTCTCAACTCCAGCGGGCAACCCCAGACAGTGCAGGACTTGACCTCTGTTCCTCCTCCTGACAGGTATTAACCCCTGATATGGGACCTCAGGCCATTCCCACAGGTATTTTTGGGCCTCTGCCTTCTGGCCACGTGGGTTTAATTTTGGGTCGTAGCAGTTGGTCTTTAAAAGGACTTCAAGTTATTCCTGGTGTCATTGATTCAGATTATACTGGTGAGCTTAAAGTAATTGCATGGGCACCTAAAGGAATTTTTACACTTACTCCTGAACAGCCCTTTGCTCAGCTATTGTTAATCCCTGTCAATATAAACATAGGCACATCACTTACTTCTCAGTCTCAGGGGAGACCGAGGCTTTGGCTCCTCTTCCTATGCTTATTGGATTCAATCTATTTCTACTACTAGACCGGAATTGACTCTTAAAATTAATGGTAAACAGTTTAAGGGTCTTTTGGACACTGGAGCTGATGTGTCTGTCATTTCTGATAAATATTGGCCTCCTAATTGGCCCACTACTACGGCTATGACTTCCTTACAGGGCATTGGCATGAGCACTAACCCTCAGCAATCTGCTGGCTTGCTAAATTGGACTGATTCAGAAGGCCATTGTGGCTCCTTTCGCCCCTATGTTCTCTCTGGTATTCCTCTCAATCTTTGGGGTCTCGATGTTTTAAAAGCTATGGGAGCTCACTTAGTTACTGACGGCCCCGCTCTTGATATCATGCTTAAACAAGGTTATCAGCCTTCTAAGGGCTTAGGTAAACATTTACAAGGTTCCCCCGAGCCTCTAGCTGTGTCACCTAAAGCGGATCGCTCAGGCTTAGGGTATTTTTCCAAGGGGTCGCTGTAGCTCCCGATGCCCACGCTGATGCCATCACATGGAAGTCTGACTCCCCAGTATGGGTAGAACAGTGGCCCCTGTCTGCAGAAAAAATTACAGCTGCACGAGAGTTGGTTCGGGAACAACTTGATGCAGGCCATATTCGACCTACTAACAGTCCTTGGAACTCTCCTATTTTTGTCATTAAAAAACGTTCTGGCAAATGGAGATTATTACAGGATTTAAGAAAAGTTAATGAGACTATGGAAATTATGGGTCCTTTACAACCTGGACTGCCCTCTCCTGTTGTTGTCCCCCAGGACTGGCAACTTTTAGTTATTGATTTAAAAGATTGCTTTTTTACCATTCCTTTAGCTCCTGCGGATTGTAAACGCTTTGCCTTTAGTGTTCCATCCACTAATTTTGAACAACCCTATGACAGATATGAATGGACCGTTCTCCCACAAGGTATGGCTAATAGTCCTACATTATGCCAATCCTATGTGGCCAAAGTTGTATACCCTGTGCTTCAAGGTTTTCCTGATGCATTACTTTTACATTATATGGATGATTTATTGTTGGCCACTCCCTCTGAGTCTCTTTTATTTCAGGCATTTGAACATCTACAAAGCTGTTTAAAAGGAGCCAATCTCATTATAGCACCTGATAAAATTCAAACTGTTACTCCTTATCATTATCTTGGTCGACTCATTGAGTCCAACCAAGTCTCCTTTAAAGTTCCACTTTTGTCCATCAGCAATTTAAAAACTTTACATGACTTTCAAAAGTTTTTGGGAGATATTAACTGGATTCGTCCTAGTTTAAAGCTTACCACTGGCCAACTTAAGCCTTTGTTTGATATCTTAAAGGGCTCTTCTAATCCAACCTCTCCAAGGTCGTTATCAGATTCTGCTAAACAGGCTCTGCAACTTGTGCATGAAGCCCTCCGGCAACAAAAATTAACTAGAATAAAAGACAATAAGCCATGGTGTTACTGCATTCTCCGTACTGCCTATACCCCTACAGGAGTTTTTTGGCAGCAAGGAATTTTGGAATGGATCCATCTTCCAGCCAGCCGTGGTAAAGTAGTCTCTCCTTACTTTGATCTGGTTGCCACCTTGGTTGCTAAGGGAAGACACCGCGCTCTTACACTTTTTGGAATTGAGCCTTTGGAAATTATTGTTCCTTATACTAATACTCAACAACAGTGGTTATGGCAATTTTCTGACTCTTGGCAATTGGCTTTTGCAGGTTTTTCGGGGACGAATTTTATGTCATTATCCTGCTGATAAGCTTTTACAGTTTTACTCTCAGTGCTCTCTTATCTTTCCTCAAACTTGTGTTAAATCGCCTTTGCCTTCTGCTTGTTTAGCCTTCACTGATGGTTCCTCTTCTGGTGTAGCTGCAGGAACTATTGATAACCAACCATTCCTTTTTCAGACAAACGAACGCTCAGCACAGCGTGTGGAGTTGCTAGCAGTCCAACATGTTTTAGAAAATTGGGACACACCTTTGAATACTTATTCTGATAGTCTATATGTGGTTAATTTGGTTCAGAATTTAGAAACTGCTCCCCCTTTCATTTTCTGACTCGTCTCCTATTATTCACCTTCTGCTCCCATTACAGCAGGCTTTGCGGAGACGATTTCATCCTTTCTTTATAGGCCACATCAGAGCTCATTCCACTCTGCCTGGACCTTTAACTGAAGGAAATTCTTTTGCAGATCAACCTACACAACATGTTTTTCCCGTGTTAACTCCTGTACAACAGGCTGAAGCTTCGCATGCACTACATCATCAAAATGCACGTAGCCTTCGCCTGCAATTTAAAATTACTAGAGAGCAAGCCCGACAGATTGTTAAGGCATGCTCTGCCTGTTTGCCTTATCTACCTGTTACTCAACATCATGGAATTAACCCTCGAGGCTTACAGGCTGGATACATTTATCAAATGGATGTTACTCATTTTCCTCCCTTTGGAAAGTTACAATATATACATGTTACTATTGATACTTATTCTCATTTTGTTGTAGCCTCCACTCATACAGGTGAAGCTGTCAAAGATGTTATCTCTCATTGTTTACAGGTTTTTTCTATTATAGGTCCTCCAAAAATTTTAAAAACTGACAATGGCCCTGCCTACACTAGTAAAGGTTTTGCTAACTTTTGCTCTCAGTTTCAAATTTCTCATCGTACTGGCATTCCCTTTATTCCTCAGGGCCAAGGCGTTGTGGAACGCTCGCATGCTGTTCTTAAAAACTTATTACATAAGCTTAAAAGTGGCAGCACTTTTGATCTTTTGCATAAAACACCTCACAATTGGTTACGACATGCTCTGTATGTCTTAAACTTTTTGACTTTGGATACCAATGGCTTTTCTGCTGCTGATCGCTTTTGGCATCCTCAGGATAAAGCTTTTGCAGAGGTCTTATGGAAAGATTCTTTGTCTAACCAATGGCATGGCCCAGATCCAGTCCTTATATGGGGACGAGGACATGTCTGTGTTTTTCCTAGGACTGCTGCTAATCCCATCTGGGTTCCTGAACGTCTGGTAAAACATGGACCGGTTCGGCGGAAGACAAGTCAACGCCATCATTCCACGGTTTCAGCGCATGTACCTGACTTCTCTTCCACCACACAGACGCCGACGTCCTCGTCGATACTCGGTCCCCTCAACAGACCTGCCTCTTCCAACGTGGGCTCAAATGCGGAAATTGAGTAATGAGGCTTCCCAACTTGTCGAACAACATGGACAGTCTCGAACTCCTTCTGTGCTGTTTCTGGCAATGTTGGCTATTTTGTCCTGTCAAGTTTCAAACGCCAACTCTCTATCTGATTCTCAAATGCTTTGGGCTTATGTGCCTGATCCCCCTGTGCTGCGCCCTGTTACCTGGATGATCCCTCCTTTGCCTGTATATTTAAATGATACTACTCTTTTTGGGCTTCCTTTATCTTCACATATTACACCCCAAAAGGCCGCATATGCGTTTATCTGCGCAAGCTGCCTTCCCCTCCTATCTGTTTTTATGCTTCAAAAATTTGGGTTGGCTTTTCCCCTTTTTTTTTTTTCTTTCTTTGGCCTTTAATTCAGTTCCTACTTTGGGCCTTCAACTTAGCCTCTATTTGGGGAAGTAGGCAACAATGGACTTATGAAGGAGAACCTGATTTTAGACCAGGAGAGAAAACCTCTATGCCAATCGAGATTGGGGAGTATATTCTATGTAGGAGTTAAAGAGTCATCAAATATGTCATCCACTCCTCTTTCCTCCTCTCTATCAAAAATTTCTCCGCTGCATTCCCTTTGCGCAGGCCTTTCCCTTGAACCTCCCCCGTTTGGAGATTGTGTTATCAGAAACAAGCCACTATACTATATCTTTGCCTACTGGTCTTGTATTGTATGATTGGTCTGGGCCTAATCCCTCCTTCATGGATACTAATCGTTATGAAATTCCTGGAGGTTGGATTATGCCCTTTCTAAAACAACTCCCTCTGGTCAAACTCATCCTTCTATTTGGAGATACTTTTACTACTCTAACCCTTAGCAATATAAAACCTGGAAAATGAAGCAATTATTTCCTCCCCAACTACAACCCAATTTTTTTCACAAGGCTTGCGTAGCCTCCCCCTTATGCTATTCTTTATGGATAAATATTTATAAGTGAAATAAGTGGACATTATTCTATAACTTGCCCTAATTGTATGCTTACCAATTGTATTGATTCAACTGTTTTTCCAACTCCTGTTATTATTATTGTACATCAACCTCCTTATATTATGCTTCCTGTTAACATTTCTGGACTTCCTGGTATGATGAACGTAGTATGCAGGTTTTACATCAAATTAGAGATTTAATGATTAGACCTAAACGCTTTATTGGTCTCTTAATTGCAAGTATTGTAGCTATAGTTTCTGTTGTTGCCACTGCAGCTACTGCTGCTGTTAGCCTGGCTCATAGTGTTCAAACTGCTACATATGTTAATCATTTGGCTAAAAATATTTCTGTTTCTATGGGTACTCAAATGGATATTGATAAAAAATTGGAAACTAAACTTAATGCTCTTGAACATACTGTTACTGTCTTAGGAGATAAGGTTTATAATATACAATCTCGTTTGCTTCTACGCTGTCATGTTAATTTTAAGTACATTTGTGTAACCAATACTCCTTACAATGAAACAAAATGGAATTGGCCTTTAGTTAAAGCCCATTTACAAGGTATATGGAGTCACAATAACTTGTCTTTGGATGTATTTAAACTTCAACAACAAATACATGCCATTGATTTTTCTCGTCAGGAACTCCCTAAAGATGCCACCATTGCTCATGATATTGTTGACACATTGTCCTCCTGGACCAGCAGGTTTTCACCTGCCTTCTTTGTCTTTTATTATTGCTGTGGGAGGCTGTGTCCTTATTATTATCCTTCTCCTGCCGTTCCTCTTTCGCCTTGTGTCCTCCTCCCTCCAGCGTATCCAACTCAAACTTTTTGAGTTGCATTTAAAAAATAAAAAAAGGGGAGATGTGGGTCTCACCACAGCGTAGAGACCCCCAAGAGTGTCTCCGCCATAATGTGAGCTTGAGCCCAGAAGCATTTTCCCCTCCTGGAGGCAGTCGAGCTATGGGAAAGTAGGAACTAAGGATGGGGGATTGTGTAAAAGGGCAATTTTAATCTCCCAGGCATTTACACAATGGCCTGGTGATGGTTGTGTGGTTTAATTAGGACACTGTGTTTGTGGTTTCTGCTTTGGGCTAGTTTTGTGACTTTGTTTACCAAGTACGGCTTGAACCCTGTGATTACTTAGGTGATTCTTTAAGATTACTGCTCTTGGAATTTATGGTGGGCCTGACTTTTAAAGAATATTACTTTGTTAAATATACACCTCTCTCACAATAGATAATAGAGAAGAACACCTGTTTGTTTTCCATCATCTTGTGGTTATTTTATGACTTTAGTACTGTTAAACTCTTTTAACTTGTATTTTATCTACTTTGCCAGACTTTCTTTGTAACTTTTTGATCCCTTTAATGTTTAAAGCTAAAATAATGTGGGCTGACGTCAGTGTCTAAAGGCTGACAGTATATATTGGGACCCTTTGCACAAATAAAGTTGCTGTTTAGGCATTGCGGATGGGCGTATTATTCAGACCTCCAGACCCTACTTTTCTGTCTCCTTTATTTCTCTAGCGCACTCTCTCTTCCAGGTATTGGGACCCTCTCGCTGGCCGAGAGCTCCCCCGGCAGACACGCCATCCCCGACATTACAGGATGGCTCCAGGTCCTTCAGAAAGACATGCCTGGGTTGTAAAAGTGACTTCTTAAAAGACTTACTTCTCAAAGGAAAAGAGAAAAAATTTTGTAACTGAAAGTTTTCTGAATAAAATACTCTAAGAAAAAAAAGGGGAGGTCGGGGAGGATCCAAGATGGCCTATTAGGAGCAGCTGAGGATTGCAGCTCCCAGTGAAAGCGCGGAGGGTGAGTGGACGCCGCATTGCCAGACAGATTTTTATTGCCCACAGACCAGGAGATTCCCAGGGGGGAGGAGCCCCCACGGGTCGCCAGTGCGGCTGGTTTGGCCGGCGCACCTGTTTTGCCGGCGCGACTGTTTTCGCTGGCGCTGCTGTTTTGGGCGGCGTCCCGGCGCAGCGGTTCCCCATACAAAAATACGTGGGTCCGGGTGCCGTTTAGCTGGCAATTGGAGCTCCGGGAAGGCAGAGCCGCCCATTCATCTGATTAAAAAGGGGACTGAAACAGGTAGCCAGGCCAGGAGATTTCCCGGGGCAAAAAACGCCACGAATCTCCGCGCCCACGGTTTCAGCTGCCGCAGTGGGTCGCCGCACGGGAAATCACACAGATCCCGGCGCCTTTTCAACAGGCGGCTGGAACACCTGGGAGACTTTGAGGCAGGGAGCCAGGTGATCAGGCTCAGCTGGTCCCACCCCCACAAAAAAACAGCCATCGGAAACGCTCTGGATCGAGAGTTTCACAGCAAGCACAGCTGAGCCCGGGACGGCCCAGCTATATGGGGGAGGGGCGTCCGCCATTACTGAGGCAGTCTGCTGCTACAGAGGTAGTTTGCCATTGCCGAAGCAGTTCTCACCACACCGGTATAAACAGGACTGCAGGGGAAGTTCATAAGGCAGCTGGGCGGAGCCCACAGCAGCTCAGCAAAGCCTCTGTAGGCGAACAGTGACTAGGCTGCCTCATCGCTGGGCAAGGCAGCCCTGAGAAAAAGGCAGCAGCACCAGAGAAACTCATAAATAAAACCCTAACTCCCTGGAACAGAGCACCTGGGGAAAAAAGGGTTTATGAGTTCTGCTGCAGCAGACTTAAACATACCTGCCCAGCAACTCTGAATGAACAACGGAGCTCACAGCTCAGCACTTGAGCTCCTATAAAGGAAACTCTGTCTCCTCAAGCAGCTCCCTGATCCCCCGTATATCCAACGAGTCACCTCACAAAGGAGTGCTCAGACGGACATCTGGCGGGTATTCTTCTGGGACAAAGATAGCAGAAGAAGAGACTGGCAGCAACCCTTACTGTTCTGCAGCTGCTACAGGTAATCCCCCCCAGGCAAGCAGGGCCGGGAGTTGACCTCAGCAGTCCTACAGCAGAGGGGCCAGACTGTTAGAAAGAAAACTAAGAAACAGAAATAAATAACTTCATCATCAACAAACGGGACGTCCACTGAGAGACCCCATCTGAAAATCACCAACCACAAAGACCACACATAGATAAATCCACAAAGACGGGAAGAAACCAGGGCGCAAAAAGGAGGAAAGACACCGAAACCAGAACGCCTCTCCTCCTACAAGGGATCACAACTCCTCACCAGCAAGGGAACAAGGCTGGATGGACAATGAGTGTGATGAAATGACTGAATCAGGCTTCAGAAGGTGGGTAATAAGAAAACTTTTGTGAGCTAAAACAACATGTTCTAACCCAATGGAAAGAAACTAAGAACGTTGAAAAAGATTTGACGAAATGCTAATGAGAATAACCAACTTAGAGAGGAATGTAAGTGAATTGATGGAGCTGAAAAACATAACACAAGAACTTTGTGAAGCATACACAAGTTTTCAACAGCCGAATCGACCAAGCAGAAGAAAGGATATCAGAGGTTGAAGATCAACTCAATGAAATAAAACGAGAAGGAAAGAGTAGAGAAAAAAGGATAAAAAGGAATGAACAAAGTCTCCAAGAAATATGGGACTATGTGAAAAGACCTAATCTACGTTTGATAGGTGCACCTGAATGTGAAGGAGAGAATGAATCCAAGCTGGAAAATACTCTTCAGGTTATTATCCAGGGAGAACTTCCCCAAAATAGGAAGGCAGACCAATATTCAAGTCCAGGAAATACAGAGAACACCACAAAGATATTCCTCAAGAAGAGCAACCCCAAGGCACATAATCGTCAGATTCACCAGGGTTGAAATGAAGGAGAAAATGCTAAGGGCAGCCAGAGAGAAAGGTCGGGTTACCCACAAAGGAAAGCCCATCAGACTCACAGCAGATCTCTCAGCAGAAACCCTGCAAGCCAGAAGAGATTGGGGGCCAATATTCAACATCCTTAAAGAAAAGAACTTTCAACCCAGGATTTCATATCCAGCCAAACTAAGCTTCATAAGTGAAGGAAAACTAAAATCCTTTGCGAACAAGCAAGTACTCAGAGATTTCATCACCACCAGGCCTGCTTTACAAGAGCTCCTGAAAGAGGCACTAAACATAGAAAAGGAAAAACCAGTACCAGCCACTCCAAAAACATACCAAACAGTAAAGACCATCAACACAATGAAGAAACTGCATCAACTAACGGGCAAAACAGCCAGCTATCATCAAAATGGCAGGATCAAATTCACACATAACAATATTAACCCTAAATGTAAATGGGCTAGATGCCCCAATTAAAAGACATAGACTGGCAAACTGGGTGAAAAGGCAAAACCCGTCTGTGTGCTGTATCCAGGAAACCCATCTCACATGCAGAGATACACAAAGGCTCAAAATAAAGGGATGGAGGAAGATTTACCAAGCAAATGGAGAGCAAAAAAAGCAGGAGTTGCAATTCTCATCTCTGATAAAATAGACTTTAAACCAACAAAGATCAAAAGAGACAAAGAAGGACATTACATAATGGTAAAAGGATCAATGCAACAAGAAGAGCTAACGATCCTAAATATATCGCACCCAATACAGGAGCACCCAGATACATAAGGCAAGTTCTCAATGACTCAATGCAGTCTCTCAGACCACAGTGCAATCAAGTTAGAACTCAGAATTCAGAAAATAACTCAGAACCACACAGCTTCATGGAAACTGAACAACTGGCTCTTGAATGTTGACTGGATAAACAATGAAATGAAGGCAGAAATAAAGATGTTCTTTGAAACCAAGGAGAACGAAGACACAACATACCAGAATCTCTGGGACACATTTAAAGCAGTCTCTAGAGGAAAGTATATAGCAATAGATGCCCACATGAGAAGCAAGGAGAGATCTAAAATTGACACCCTATCATCAAAATTGAAAGAGCTAGAGGAGCAAGATCAAAAAAACTCAAAACCTAGCAGAAGACAAGAAATAACTAAGATCAGAGCAGAACTGAAGGAGATAGAGACACGAAAAACCCTTCAAAAAATCAATAAAACCAGGAGCTGGTTTTTCGAAAAGGTCAACAAAATAGACAGACCACTAGCCAGATTAATAAAAAAGAAAAGAGAAAATAATCAAATAAATGCAATACAAAATGATAAAAGGATATCACCACAGATTCCACAGAAATTCAAACCATCATCAGAGATTATTACAAACAACTCTATGCACATAAACTAGTAAACCTGGAAGAAATGGATAAATTCCTGGACACATGCATCCTCCCAAGCCTAAACCAGGAAGAAGTCGAAACCCTGAATAGACCAATAACAAGGTCTGAAGTTGAGGCAGCAATTAAGAGCCTACCACCCCAAAAAAGCCCAGGTCCAGATGGGTTCACAGCCGAATTCTACCAGACATACAAAGAGGAGCTGGTACCATTCCTTCTGAAACTATTCCAAACAATCCAAAGAGAGGGAATCCTTCCTAAATCGTTTTATGAGACCAACATCATCCTGATACCAAAACCTGGCAGAAACTCAGCAAGAAAAGAAAACTTCAGGCCAATATCCATGATGAACATAGATGCAAAAATCTTCAATAAAATACTGGCAAACCGATTGCAACAGCACATCAAAAAGCTTATCCACCATGATCAAGTAGGCTTCATCCGGGGGATGCAAGGCTGGTTCGACATATGCAAATCTATAAACATAATCCACCCACATAAACAGAACCAAAGACAAAAACCACATGATAATCTCAATTGATGCAGAGAAGGCCTTTGACAAAATTCAACAGCCCTTTATGCTAAAAACTCTCATTAAACTAGGTATTGATGGAACGTATCTCAAAACGATAAAAGCTATTTACGACAAACCAACAGCCAATATCAAACTGAATGGGCAAAAACTAGAAGCATTCCCTTTGAAATCTGGCACTAGACAAGGATGTCCTCTCTCACCACTCCTATTCAATATAGTACTGGAAGTTCTAGAAAGAGCAATCAGGCAAGAAAAAGAAATAAAGGGTATTCAAATAGGAAAGGAGGGAAGTCCAATTGTCTCTATTTGCAGACGATATGATTGTATATCTAGAAGACCCCATCGTCTCAGCCCAAAATCTCCTGAAACTGATAAGCAACTTCAGCAAAGTCTCAGGATATAAAATCAATGTGCAAAAATCACAAGCATTCCTATACACCAATAACAGACTTAAAGACAGCCAAATCAAGAACCAACTGCCATTCACAATCGCTACAAAGAAAATAAAATACCTAGGAATACAACTAACAAAGAAAGTAAAGGACCTCTTTAAGGAGAACTACAAACCACAGCTCAATGAAATAAGAGAGGACACAAACAGATGGAGAAATATTCCATGTTCATGGATAGGAAGAATCAATATTGTCAAAATGGCCATACTGCCCAAAGTAATTTACAGATTCAATGCTATCCCTATCAAGCTACCAATGACCTTCTTCGAAGAACTGGAAAAAACCACCTTAAGCTTCATATGGAACCAAAAGAGAGCCGCATAGCCAAGTCAATTCTAAGCAAAAAGAACAAAGCTGGAGGCATCACACTCCCGGACTTCAAACTATACTACAAAGCTACAGTAATCAAAACAGCATGGTACTGGTACCAAAAACAGAGATATAGACCAATGGAACATTACAGAGACCTCCGACGCAACACAACACATCTACAACCACCTGATCTTTGACAAACCTGACAAAAACAAACAATGTGGAAGCGAGTCCCTGTTTAATAAATGGTGTTGGGAAAACTGGCTAGTCATGTGCAGAAAGCAGAAGCTGAACCCCTTCCTGACACCTTACACTAAAATTAACTCCAGATGGATTAAAGACTTAAACATAAGACCTAACACCATAAAAACCCTAGAAGAAAATCTAGGCAAAACCATTCAGGACATAGGCATAGGCAAGGACTTCATGACCAAAACACCAAAAGCAGTGGCAACAAAAGCCAAAATAGACAAATGGGACCTAATCAAACTCCACAGCTTCTGCACAGCAAAAGAAACAGTCATTAGAGTGAATCGGCAACCAACAGAATGGGAAAAAATTTTTGCAGTCTACCCATCTGACAAAGGGCTGATGACCAGAATCTACAAAGAACTGAAACACATTTACAAGAAAAAAACAAACAAGCCCATTCAAAAGTGGGTGAAGGATATGAACAGACACTTTACAAAAGAAGACATACATGAAGTCAACAAACATACGAAAAAATGCTCATCATCACTGGTCATTAGAGAAATGCAAATCAAAACTACATTGAGATACCATCTCATGCCAGTTAGAATGGTGATCATTAAAAAATCTGGAGACAACAGATGCTGGAGAGGATGTGGAGAAATAGGAACGCTTTTACACTGTTGGTGGGAGTGTAAATTAGTTCAACCATTGTGGAAGACGGTGTGGCGATTCCTCAAGGACCTAGAAATAGAAATTCCATTTGATCCAGCAATCCCATTACTGGGTATATATCCAAAAGACTATAAATCGTTCTACTATAAGGACACATGCACACGAATGTTCATTGCAGCACAGTTTACAATAGCAAAGACCTGGAACCAACCCAAATGCCCATCGATGATAGACTGGACAGGGAAAATGTGGCACATAGACACCATAGAATATTATGCAGCCATCAAAACCGATGAGTTCGTGTCCTTTGTAGGGACATGGATGAACCTGAAACCATCATTCTCAGCAAACTGACACAAGAACAGAAAATCAAACACCGCATGTTCTCACTCATAGGCGGGTGTTGAACAATGGGAACACATGGACACAGGGAGGGGGAGTATCACACACTGGGGTCTGTCGGGGCGAAAAAAGGGGAGGGATAGTGTGGGGGTGGGGAGTTGGGGAGGGATAGCATGGGGAGAAATGCCAGATATAGGTGATGGGGAGGAAGGCAGCAAATCACACTGCCATGTATGTACCTATGCAACAATCTTCCATGTTCTTCACATGTACCCCCCAAACCTAGAATGCAATTAAAAAAATAAAAGAAATTAAAAAAAAAAGTTTCTCACCTTGTAAAAAAAATAAATAAATAATATTCATTGAAGTTGAACCTTAGTTTACTTTCTGTCAAATCTAGTTTCCTTTCTATTTGATTTTTATAGAGCCATAGAAAGTGAAAATTGGTGGCTGAATTTAAACAGGAGAATAGTTAATGTGATTACAATATATTCTTTATGCACTAGATTGTTCTTAAAAAAATGTAAGGCAATCTTTAAAAAAGAAACGTAAAGTTGCATAAATACTTTAAAAATAAGTAGAAAGCACAATGAGACCAAAGGAGAAAGATTTAAAAATAAAGCTTAAGATGGAGGCAAGAATAAAGTTAGTACACAAAGGACAAGCTGTAAAATTATGTGGGCACACTTATGGCTCTGAGATTTCTACATCAGCCAAAGAAAAAAAGATAAATATGAGTAGTTACATGTTTACAGTGTCCATACAAAGAAAAATCACACAGCAGTTCAGTATAAGCACACGTGCTCCTACTATCAAGACCACAGAGAAATTTCTTTTGTTAGTTATCCTGAAAAGATTCTATGTAATATATAAACAATATCCTCAGCATTCTTATAATAAATAAAACCAAAAGTCTCAAAAAAAAAAAAAAGGGACGTCAAAGTAAGAAATCTGAAATTTAGTGAAGCTGAATGGAACACTAAGGACATATTTGCCAATATATGTTACAACTTAAGCTAATGTGTTTAAGACGCCAGTGAGATTAAAGATCCAAATTATTGCTTCTCTGCTGGTAACAGGAAAGTCTTCAATAATATGTATAATATGTAATATAAAAATAAATGATAAATAATAAAAGCAAATAGCTGGAATAAATAATGAAAGAAACATATTAGTTCATATAACTGAAACTTCCAAGTAAAGTTTATAAATGATTTGATCTAGGCAGAAGAAGTTTCTTTTTTATTTTTAAGAGTATTTGAATTTTTATTTCATATTTCCATAAGTTACTGGGGTACAGGTGGTATTTGATTACATGATAAGTTCTTTGGTGGTGATTTGTGAGATTTTGGTACAATTATCACCCAAGCAGGATACACTGCACGATATTTATAGTCTTTTATCCCTCACCTGCCTCCCACTCTTCCCCCTCAAGTCCTAACAGTCCATTGTATTGTTCTTATGCTTTTGCATCCTCATAGCTTAGCTGCCCCATATCAGTGAGAACATAAAATGTTTGGTTTTCCACTCCTCAGTTACTTCACTTAGAGTAATAATCTCCAATCTCATCCAGGTCACTGCAAATGCTGTTAGTTCATTCTTTTTTATGGCTGAGTAGTATTCCGTCATATATACATACTACAATTTTTTATCCATTCATTGATTGATGGGTATTTGTGTTGGTTCCACGATTTTGCAATTGTGAGTTGTGCTGCTATAAATATGTGTGTGCAAGTATCTTTTTCTTATAATGGCTTCTTTTCCTTTGGGCAGATATCCGCTAGTGGGATTTCTGGATCAAATGATAGTTATACTTTTAGTTCTTCAAAAAATCTCCACACAATTTTCCATAGTGGCTGTAGTTTACCTTTTAACCAGCATTATAGAAATGTTCCCTGATCACGGCATCCATGCCAACATCTACTGTTTTTTAATTTTTCCATTATGGCTGTTCTTGCAAGAGTAAGGTGATATAGCATTGTGGTTTTGGTTTGCATTTTCCTGATCATTAGTGATGCTGAGCATTTTTTTCATATGCTCATTGGCCATTTGTATGTCTTATTTTGAGAATTGTCTATTCATCTCCTTAGTTCACTTTTTGATGGGATTGTCTTTTTCAATACTTATTTGAGTTGATCATACATTCTGGATATTAGTCCTTTGTCAGATATATAGATTGTGAAGATTTTCTCCCATTCCGTGGGTTGTCTGTTTACTCTGCTGACTGTTCCTTTTGCCATAAAAAAGCTCTTTAGTTTAATTAACTCCCAACTATTTGTCTTTGGTTTTATTGCATTTGATTTTGGGTTCTTGGTCATGAAATTCTTGCCTAAGCCAACGTCTAGATGGGTTTTTCCAATATTATTTTCTAGATTTTTTAAAAGTTTTAGGTCTTAAAGTTCCTAATCCATCTTGAGTTGATTTTTTTTTTTTTTCCCAGAGGGAGTCTCTCTCTGTCTCCAGGCTGGAGTTCAGTGGCGTGATCTTTGCTCACTGCAACCCCTGCCTCCTTAGTCATGTGATTCTCCTGCCTCAGCCTTCTGAGTAGCTGGGACTACAGGGTTGTGCCACCACACCAAGCTAATTTTTTTATTTTAATTTTTTTAGTAGAGATGGGGTTTCACCATGTTGACCAGGATGGTCACGATCTCTTGACCTTGTGATTTGCCCACCTTGGCCTCCCAAAGTGCTGGGATTACAGGTGTAAGCCACTGCACCTGGCCTTTGAGTTGACTTTTATGTAAGGTGAGAGATGAGGATCCAGTTTTATTCTCCTACATTTGTCTAGCCAATTATTCCAGCATCACTTGTTGAAAAGGATGTTGTTTTCCCACTTTATGTTATGTTTGCTTTGTTGAAGATCGGTTGGCTGTAAGTATTTGCATTTATTTCTGTGTTCTTATAACAGTACCATGCTGTTTTGGTGAATATAGCCTTATAGTATAGTTTGAAATCAGGTAATGTGATGCCTCCAGATTTGGATTATTTTTCTCAGTCTTGCTTTGGCTATGTGGGGTCTATTTTTGGTACCGTGAGAATTTTGGAATTTTTAAAAAGTTCTATGAAGAGTAATAATGGTACTTTGATGGGGATTGCACTGAATTTGTAGATTGCTTTTGGCACTATGGTCATTTTCACAGTATTGATTCTACCCATCCATGAGTATGGCATGTGTTTCCCTTTGTGTTATCAATAATTTCTTCATTTTTAAAAATTTACTTATTGTACTTTAGGTGCATACTATATCTGGCATTTATCCCCATGTTATCCCTCCCCACCCTCCCCTCCATCCCCATCCCCATTGTCTCACCCCCAACTGTCCCCTGTGTGTGATGCTTCTCTCCGTGAGTCCACATGTTCTCGTTGTTCAACACTGACCTATGAGTGAGAACATACGGTGCTTGGCTTTCTGTAATTAGGTCAGTTTGCTGAGAGTGGTGGTTTCCAGATTCATCCAAGTCCTACAAAGGACACAAACTCATCGTTTTTTATGGCTGTGTAGTATTCCATGGTGCATATGTACCACATTTACTTTGTCCAGTCTACCATTGATGGGCATTTTGTTTGGTTCCGGGTCTTTGCTATTGTACACAGGGCTGCAATGAACATACATGTGCATGTGTCTTTATAGTAGAACGATTTATAGTTCTTTGGGTATATATCCAATAGTAGGATTGCTGGGTCAAATGGAATTTCTTTTTTTTTTTTTATTTGAGCTACTAGAGGGGTCCTATTCTTTTTTTTTTAATTTTATTTTATTTTACTTTTTTTATTTTATTTTTTTTTATTGGATTTTAGGTTTGGGGGTACATGGGAAGAACATGGAAGATTGTTGCATAGGTACATACATGGCAGTGTGATTTGCTGCCTTCCTCCCCATCACCTATATCTGGCATTTCTCCCCATGCTATCCCTCCCCAACTCCCCACCCCCCCACTATCCCTCCCCTTTTCCCCCGACAGACCCCAGTGTGTGATACTCCCCTCCCTGTGTCCATGTGTTCCCATTGTTCAACACCCGCCTATGAGTGAGAACATGCGGTGTTTGATTTTCTGTTCTTGTGTCAGTTTGCTGAGAATGATGGTTTCCAGGTTCATCCATGTCCCTACAAAGGACACGAACTCATCGTTTTTGATGGCTGCATAATATTCTATGGTGTCTATGTGCCACATTTTCCCTGTCCAGTCTATCATCGATGGGCATTTGGGTTGGTTCCAGGTCTTTGCTATTGTAAACTGTGCTGCAATGAACATTCGTGTGCATGTGTCCTTATAGTAGAACGATTTATAGTCTTTTGGATATATACCCAGTAACGGGATTGCTGGATCAAATGGAATTTCTATTTCTAGGTCCTTGAGGAATCGCCACACCGTCTTCCACAATGGTTGAACTAATTTACACTCCCACCAACAGTGTAAAAGCGTTCCTATTTCTCCACATCCTCTCCAGCATCTGTTGTCTCCAGATTTTTTAATGATCACCATTCTAACTGGCGTGAGATGGTATCTCAATGTAGTTTTGATTTGCATTTCTCTAATGACCAGTGATGATGAGCATTTTTTCATATGTTTGTTGGCTTCATGTATGTCTTCTTTTGTAAAGTGTCTGTTCATATCCTTCGCCCACTTTTGAATGGGCTTGTTTGTTTTTTTCTTGTAAATCTGTTTCAGTTCTTTGTAGATTCTGGTTATCAGCCCTTTGTCAGATGGGTAGCCGCAAAAATTTTTTCCCATTCTGTTGGTTGCCGATTCACTCTAATGACTGTTTATTTTGCTGTGCAGAAGCTGTGGAGTTTGATTAGGTCCCATTTTGTCTATTTTGGCTTTTGTTGCCACTGCTTTTGGTGTTTTGGTCATGAAGTCCTTGCCTACACCTATGTCCTGAATGGTTTTGCCTAGATTTTCTTCTAGGGTTTTTATGGTGTTAGGTCTTATGTTTAAGTCTTTAATCCATCTGGAGTTAATTTTAGTGTAAGGTGTCAGGAAGGGGTCCAAGCTTCTGCTTTCTGCACATGACTAGCCAGTTTTCCCAACACCATTTATTAAACAGGGACTCGCTTCCACATTGTTTTAGTCAGGTTTGTCAAAGATCGGGTGGCTGTAGATGTGATGTGTTGTGTCGGAGGCCTCTGTTCTGTTCCATTGGTCTATATCTCTGTTCTGGTGCCAGTACCATGCTGTTTTGATTACTGTAGCTTTGTAGTATAGTTTGAAGTCTGGGAGTGTGATGCCTCTTGCTTTGTTCTTTTTGCTTAGAATTGACTTGGCTATGCGGGCTCTCTTTTGGTTCCATATGAAGTTTAAGGTGGCTTTTTCCAGTTCTTCGAAGAAGGTCATGGTAGCTTGATAGGGATAGCATTGAATCTGTAAATTACTTTGGGCAGTATGGCCATTTTGACAATATTGATTCTTCCTATCCATGAACATGGAATATTTCTCCATCTGTTTGTGTCCTCTCTTATTTCATTGAGCAGTGGTTTGTAGTTCTCCTTGAAGAGGTCCTTTACATTCCTTGTTAGTTGTATTCCTAGGTATTTTATTCTCTTTGCAGCAATTGTGAATGGCAGTTGGTTCTTGATAGTTCTTTTCTTTAAGGATGTTGAATATTAGCCCCTACCCTCTTCTGGCTTGTAGGGTTTCTGCTGAGAGATCTGCTGTGAGTCTGATAGGCTTCCCCTTGTGGGTAACCTGACCTTTCTCTTTGGCTGCCCTTAATATTTTCTCCTTCTTTTCAACCCTGATGAATCTAATGATTATGTGCCTTGGGGTTGCTCTTTTTGAGGAATATCTTTGTGGTGTTCTCTGTATTATCTGGAGTTGGGTATTGTCTTGCTTTGCTAGGTTGGGAAAGTTTTCCTGGATAATATCCTGAAAAATATTTTCCAGCTTGGATTCATTCTCTTCGTCACATTCAGGTACACCTATCAAACGTAGATTAGGTCTTTTCACATGGTCCCATATTTCTTGGAGACTTTGCTCATTCCTTTTTACCCTTTTTTGCCTAATCTCGTCTTCTCGTTTTATTTCGTTAAGTTGGTCTTCAACCTCTGAAATCCTTTCTTCTGTTGATCAATTCGACTGTTAAAACTTGTGCATACTTCGCGAAGTTCTCGTGTTGTGTTTTTCAGCTCCATTAATTCACTTATATTCCTTTCTAAATTATCCATTCTTGTTAACAATTCATCAAACCTGTTTTCAGGGTTCTTAGTTTCCTTGCATTGGGCTAGAACATGTTCTTTTAGCTCACAGAAGTTTCTCATTATCTGCCTTCTGAAGCCTGATTCTATTGATTCCTCACATTCATTCTCAATCAGGCCTTGTTCAGTTGGTGATGAGGCACTGCAATCCTCTGTAGGAGGAAAGGCATTCTGATTTCGGGTGTTTTCAGCCTTTTTGCGCTGGTTTCTTCCCATCTTTATGGATGTATCCACCTGTTGTCTGTGTAATTGCTGACTTTCAGATTAGGTCTCTGAGTGGATGTTCAGCTTGTTGGTGGTAAAGTTTTTTCTGTTTCTTAGTTTTCCTTTGGAGGACGCCCCTCCCCCACAGAGCTGGACCTTCCCGGGTTCAGCTGTACTTGCTGTGAAACTCAATCCTCAGCAGTTCCAACTGCTGTTTTTTTTTTTGTGGAGTGGGGTACCAGCCTTCCCCTGTGGCGACCCACTACGCCAGCTGAAACAGCGGCGTTATGATTCGTGGTGCTTTTCTGCCCGGGAATCTCCCAGTCTGGTTCCCCACTTCAGTCCGCTTTTCAATCGGCTAAATGGGAGACTCTGCCTTCCCGGAGCTCCAACGCCAACTAAAGGGCACTCAGTCCCGTATACTCCGGACTGAGAACCGCCACGCCGGGGCACCTGCAAAACGGCCGCGCCCGCCAAAAGAGTCACACTGGCAACGCGTGGGGCTCCTCCGCCAAGAATCTCTTGGTCCGTGGGCAATAAAAATTCATCTGAAAAGGTGGCATCCACTCACTCTCTGCGCTTTCAGTGGGAGTTACAATCCTGAGCTGCTGCTAATTGGCTATCTTGGATCTCTCTCTGGATATTCTATTTCTAGATCCTTGAGAAATCGCCACACTGTCTCCCACAATGGTTGAACTAATTCACACTCCCACCAACTGTGTAAGAGTGTTCCTATTTCTCCACATCCTCTCCAGCATCTACTGCCTCCCAATATTGTAATGATCGCCATTGTAACTGGCGTGAGATGATATCTCAGTGTGATTTTGATTTGCATTTCTCTAATGACCAGTGATGATGAAGATTTTTTCATATATTTGTAGTCCTCATATATGTACTCTTTTGAAAAGTGTCTGTTCATATCCTTCGCCCACTTTTGAATGGGTTTTTTTGTTTTTTTCTTGTGTATCTGTTTTAGTTCTTTGTAGATTCTGGATATTAGCCCTTTGTCAGATGGGTAGATTGCAAAAATTTTTTCCCATTCTGTTGGTTGCCAATTCACTCTAATGATGGTTTCTTTTGCTGTACAGAAGCTCTGGAGATTAGTTAGATAGGATTTGTCTATCCTGGCTTTTATTGCCATTGCTTTTGGTGTTTTAGTCATGAAGTCCTTGCCTATGCCTATGTCCTGGATGATTTTGCCTACGTTTCCTTCTAGTGTTTTTATGGTGTTAGGTTTTATGTTTAAATCTTTGATCCATCTGGAGTTAATTTTAGTGTAAGGTGACAGGTAGGGGTAGAGTTTCTGCTTTCTGCACATTGCTATCCAGTTTTCCCAACACCATTTATTAAACATGGAGTCCTTTTCCCATTGCTTGTTTTTGCTGAGTTTGTCAAATATCAGATGGTTGTAGATGTGTGGTGTTTCTTCTGGGGTCTCTGTTCTGTTCCATTGGTCTATGTCTCTGTTTTGGTACCAGTACCATGCTGTTTTGATTACTGTAGCCTTGTAGTATAGTTTGAAGTCTGGCAGTGTGATGCCTCTGGCTTTGTTCTTTTTGCTTAGGGTTGTCTTGGCTATGTGGGGTCTCTTGTGATTCCATATGAAGTTTAAAGTGTTTTTTTCCAGTTCTGTGAAGAAGATCATTGGTAGCTTGATGGGGGATAGCATTGAATCTACAGATTACTTTGTGCAGTATAGCCATTTTCACGATATTGATTCCTCCTAATCATGAGCATGGGATGTTTCTCCTTATGTTTGTGTCCTCTCTTAGTTCGTTGAGCAGTGGTTTGTAGTGCTCCTTGAAGAGGTCCTTTACATCCTTGGTTAGCTGTATTCCTAGGTATTTTATTCTCTTTGTAGCAATTGTGAATGGGTGTTCGCTCTTGATTTGGCTCTCTATTTGTCTGTTATTGGTAAATAGGAATGCTTGTGATTTTTGCATATTGATTTTGTATCCTGAGACTTTGGTGAAGTTGCTTATGAGTTTGAGAAGATTTCAGGCTGAGATGATGGGGTCGTCTAGATATACAATCATGTCGTCTGCAAATAGAGACAGTTTGACTTCCACCTTTCCTAATCGAATATGCTTTATTTCCTTTTCTTGCCTGATTGCTCTGGCTAGAACTTCCAATACTATGTTGAATAGGAGTGGTGAGAGGGGCATCCTTTTCTAGTGCCTGATTTTAACGGGAAATCTTCTAGATTTTGCCCGTTTAGTATGGTATTGGGTGTAGGTTTGTCATATATAGCTTTTATCATTTTATGATACATTCCATCAATACCTAGTTTATTGAGAGTTTTTAGCTTGAAGGGCTGTTGAATTTTATCGAAGGCCTTCTCTGCATCTATTGAGATAATCATGTGGTTTTGTCTTTGGTTCCGTTTATGTGATGGATTATATTTATGGATTTGCATATGTTGAACCAGCCTTGCATCCCTGGGATGAAGCCCGCTTGGTCATAATGGATATGCTTCTTGATGTGCTGTTGCAATCTGTTTGCCAGTATTTTATTGAAGATTTTTCGGTTGAATGTTCATTATGGATATTGGCCTGAAGTTTTCTTTTTAAGTTGAGTCTCTGCCTGGTTTTAGTATCAGGATGATGTTGGTCTCATAAAATGAGTTAGGGAGGATTCCCTCCTTTTGTATTGTTTGATAGTTTCAGAATGAATGGAACCAGCTCCACTTTGTACGTCTGGTAGAATTTGGCTGTGAACCCGTCTGGACCTGGACTTTTTTTGGTTGGTAGGCTTTTGATTGCTGCCTCTACTTCAGCCCCTGTTATTGGTCTATTCAGGGTTTCAGCTCCTGCTGGTTTAGTTTTGGTAGAGTACAAATGTCTAGGAATTTATTCATTTCTTCCTGATTTGCTGGTTGATGTGAGTAGAGCTGTTTGTAGTAATCTCTGATGGTAGTTTGTATTTTGTGGGATCAGTGGGTGATCCCCTTAATCGTTTTTTATTTCATCTATTTGATTCTTCTCCCTTTTCTTTTTATTAATCTGGCTAGTGATCTGTCTCTTTTGCTCATCTTTTCAAATAACCAGCTCCCGGATTTATTGATTTTTTGAAAGGTTTTTTGTGTCTCTGTCTCCTTCAGTTCTGCTCTGATCTTAGTTATCTCTTGTCTTCTGCTAGCTTTTGAGTTTTTTTGATCTTACTCCTCTAGTTCTTTCAATTTTGATGATAGGGTTTCTATTTTTGATCTTCCTCTCTTCTCTGGTGGGCATTTATTGCTTATAAATTTCCCTCTCGATACTGCTTTAAACGTGTCCCAGAGATTCTGGTAAGTGGTGTCTTCATTCTGGTTGGTTTCAAAAAACATCTTTATTTCTGCCTTCATTTCATTGTTTATCCAGTCAACATTAAGAAGCAAGTTATTCAGTTTGCAAGTGATTGTGCAGGATTGAGTGTGTTTCTTGATCCTGAGTTCTAGTCTGTTTGTGCTGTGGCCTGATAGACTGTCATGATTTTCTGTTCTTTTGTATTTCCTGAGGGGTAATTTGCTTCCGGTGATGTGGTCAATTTTAGAGTAAGTGCAATGTGGTGCTGAGAAAATGTATATTCTGTGGATTTGGGGTGCAGCGTTCTGCATATGTCTATTAGATCCACTTGGTCCCGCTCTGCATTCAAGTCATGAATATCCTTGTCAATTTTTTGTCACATTGATCTGTCTAATATTGACAGTGGAGTATTGAGGTCTCCCACTATTATTGTGTGGGAGTCTAAATCTCGTTTTAGGTCGTTAAGAACTTTCTTTATGTATCTGGGTGCTCCTGTGTTGGGGGCATATATATTTAGGATAGTTAGCTCTTCCTGTTGGATTGATTCTTTTACCATTATGTAATGTCCTTCTTTGTCTCTTTTGGTCTTTGTTGGTTTGAAGTCCATTTTATCAGAAACTAGGATTTCAGCCCCTGCTTTTTTTTTGTTCTCCAATCGCCTGGTAAATCTTCTTCCATCCCTTTATTTTGAGTTTATATGTGTCTTTGTGTGTGAGATGGTTTTCTTGAATACAGCACAACGATGGGTTCTGATTCTTTATCCAGTTTGCCAGTCTGTGTCTTTTGATTGGGGCGTTTAGGCCATTTACATTCAATGTTAATAATGTTATGTGTGAATTTGATCCTGCCATTTTGTTACTGGCTGGTTTTCTTTCTCATTAGTTGACTCATTTTCTGCATTGCATTTTTGTCTTTGCCAACTGGTTTGCTTTTGCAGTGACTGGTACTTGTTCCTTTCCATGCTTAGTGTTTCTTTCAGGAGCTCTTGTAGGGCAGGTCTGGTGTTGACAAAATCTCTCAGTAATTGCTTGTCTGTAAAGGATTTTATTTCTCCTTCATTTATGAAGCTTAGTTTGGCTGGATATGAGATTCTGGGTTGAAAGTTATTTTCTTTAAGGATGTTGAATATTGGCCACCACTCTCTTCTGGCTTGTAGAGTTCTGCCAAGAGATCTGCTGTGAGTCTGATTGGCTTCTCTCTGTGGGTGACCTAACCTTTCTCTCTGGCTGCCCTTAGCATTTTCCCTTCATTTTGACCCTAGTGAATCTGACAATTATTTGCCTTGGGGTTGCTCTTCTTGAGGAATTTCTTTGTGGAGTTCCCTGTATTTCTTGAATTTGAAATTTGGACTGCCTTGCTAGGCTTGGGAAGTTCTCCTGAATAATATTCTGGAGTGTGTTTTCCAGCTTGGATTCATTCTCCCTGTCATATTCAGGTACACCGATCAAGTGTAGATTAGGTTTCTTCACATAATCCCATATTTCTTGGAGGCTTTGTTCATTCCTTTTCACTCTTTTTTCTCTTGTATTGCCTTCTTTTTTATTTCATTGATTTGACCTTCAATCTCTGATATCCTTTCTTCTGCTTGATCGATTTGGCTATTAAAACTTGTGTTTGCTTCATGTAGTTCTGGTGCTGTGTTCTTCAACTCCATCAAGTCGTTTATGTTCTTCTCGAAGCTGGTTATTCTAGTTAGCATTTTGTCTAACCTTTTTTCAAGGTTTTTGGTTTCTTTGCATTGTGTTAGAACGTGTTCCTTTAGCTCTGAAAAGTTTGTTATTATCCACCTTCTGAATCCTGTTTCCGTGAATTCTTCGTACTCTTTCTCGGTCAAGTTGTGATCCTGTGTTTTTGAGGAGTTGTGATCCCTTGAAGGAGAAGAGGTGTTCTGGTCTTGATGGTTTCACCTATTTTGTGCTGATTTTTTTTCCCATCTTTATGGATTTACCTGGCTGTGGTGTCAGAGAGCTGCTTGATGAGGTCCGTTGTCTGCCTGTGAGGGCGTTACTGGGTTTCTAAGGACTCCTTCAGGTTACTAGGGAAGCTTCCTGTGTCTTATTTTGTTTATGCTGGGAGATTAGGCCCCCCTCCTCCGCTGACCTGTAGGTGCTGCTGGGTTGTCAAGAACGCCATCTTGTTGCTCAGTAGGCTTCCTGTGTTTTTTGTTAAAATGTGTAGCCCAGTCCCACCCCTCTAGTGGTGGGTTGTGCCCTTCCTCCACTGGGCTGGATCATTCAGGGTTCATCTGAGACTGTGGCACTGGCTATGCAACCCACTAGAGTTAGAGCTTCAGCCCTCTGGGGTTTGTTGGGGAGGTTAGGGACCCACCCCAACCGCAGCTGGCAGTCTCCCCCTTTCAGCTTTCTCTCTCTGTGGTCATGGAGTAGGGGCTGCCCAGGTGCTCCCACTTACAGCTCCCCTCTCTCCAGGTGGGGGGGAGGGGGAAATAGGTCAGTTTGCAGACTTGTTAAACTCTGTACTTGTAATTCCCAACACTTGACTGGCAAAGATCCCCTGTTCTGTGTATTACTGAGGCCTTTGGCGAAGCCCTCTATCTGGACTGGAATGCCAGAGGTTGAGCCTCTGACTCGCCTCTCAGATGCACTTTCTGGGTGAAGCAGCACCCCTCCCCGCCTCAGTCTGCCCTCAGTGGGCTTTGCTCACCCTTGGATCAGACCTGTTGAAATGCACCTGGTACATTTGCTCAAGCTAGGAGATCTTCTGGGTTTCTGCGTCTCTCTTGCTGGGTGTTGTGCGCTGGAGTTGTGTCTGATCCACCATCTTGTATCCTCCCTCTCGAGTACTAAAAATCTCTTAATGGCATTAGACTCTTTGTGTTATCCCCCAGTCACCTTTGTAAATTAAGACCTGGGCACAATACATTTGGAGATTTAGCCACTACTTGATTAATTAGAAAAGGATTACCCAAACATGAGGATCCCTATGTTTCCCTTTAAAAATTACATTTAATATAGTTAGTTGTTGCTTTAAAAATAACTATACCTATGTTTAATGGAACTTAATCTATATGTACTAATTGAAAAGCTTATTGGAACTTAATCTGTATGTTCTAATTGTAAAAAATCCCCTTTGTGACTCTTACTCAAAAGTAGACACAGAGGTAATTTGGAAGATATTTTCCTCTCCTATGTGTGTCTGAAATTTTATTTTTTAAAGTAAGAGCCAGAAGTAGGATAATCAGCCAGCTTATTATAGGCATTAGTCAGCATTGCTTCCTTCACTACTTGTGTTCTTACAGTATAAGTTGTAGATATTGCTCTATGGTCCTGTAAGTGTTCACCTTTATTATACTTAACATTGTGCAGAATGCTCACTAGATCTGTGTTTCACTTCATAGAAGGAAAATAAACCTTTAGGCTATTTTAAAAAATAACACGTTTGTTTTTCACCTAAAGATGCCTCACATACCCCCTGTTTATGCTGAAAAACCTCTTTCATTGCACTTTTTCATGATTTTCATTGGATAATTAAATAATTGTTCTCACTTCTTGCTTTTGGGGCTAGCAGTTAAGTCCTGTTTCTAGAGCAGCTTTTTTTTGCATATCATGAGATAAAACCACTTTTCCATTCTCTCTTTCCAGTTTCCTTAGATAATGCATGTCAAGAACCAGTGGATCCCACTGGCTAGAATCAATTGTAAAGTCAACTAAAATACTAAATGGGATCTTCGGTGTTATCCATCCATAAAGAGGACACATTACAAATATTGTTAATAAGTCCAAACCAGTAACTTTACCCTCTAAAAATGATTATCTTGATTTATAAATACCATGGCTTATTTTTCAGGACAGTCCATTATTTTTTCAACTTCATTGTTTCAAGAATATGGCTTTCCTTCTGACACTTTCTGTGGGCCAAAGTTGAGCATGCATTATGTGATATCAGTTTTCCAGCAGCAACAGCCACTACACATCTGCCGATTTACTCACTTATTGAAGAAAAATCTATTGTGTCAAATCATGTTGTGGTGTGATAGGAAACATAATGAATGCAAGTCAATTCGATATTAACTTAGTACGTTGTATTTGGTACTGAGATAAATCTATATTTCTTACCCCATAAAACAGTCATAATGGGCTGCACCTCTATCATTTTACTGCTACCTACCACTACTTCTACCACCTCCAGCACTGCCACCACTGTAAAGACTACTGCTACTTCTACAACACTAGGTAATATAAGGCACTCAGTATGTATCAGTTTTCTGATTATTTATATTTTAATACTCAAAACAGCTGTTATGTTATAGAAACTATCAATTTGTCTGTTTTATAAATGTACAAATGAAGGCACAAAGCAGCTAAATAACTTGCCAATGTCACATGGCTAGTAAGTGGCAGAATAAGGATACAAATTCTGGCTTTCTAGCTCCAGAACTGTGTACTACCCTGTATAACCACACTGAATTAACAACACCAGATATGGGATTGATGCATAAAGGAACACTTAGTTTGTGCATTTTACTGTGTTAATGTGAGAAATATGAATTTATTTGCCAGGATCTTCCAAAAACACCAGATGGACAACCGGGGTATTGGCTCAGTGTCCTCCTCCTTGCCCTTCATCCTCAGTGTCACAGTTTCCCCATGATGACCAATTCCTCATTGCTTCACAGTGCCCATCTACTGTGATAATTGTATCTTGCTAGTTCACTCATTCAGCAAATGTTTTTAGTGACCACATAATATAGGCAGGCCCTGTGCTTCACTACTAGCTGGACTAAAAAGAAGTCAAGAGAGACATAAAGAGCTTCTCTTAAGAAGCTTACATTCTGGTGGGATAGGCAGACAACAGAGAAGGAGGCCAATAACTAAGGAAAATAACTACAAATAGTTATGAGTGCCCAAAAGAAAGAAGTAGAAAAAAAAGAGTGTAGTTCTATTAAGGATAGGCAGGCAGAACATCTATAAGGAGGTGTCATTTAAGACCCGCAATTATAAAAAAAGTCTTAAAATTAGATTACGATAATGGCACACAACTCTGAATATACTGAAATCATCTTTGAATTGCTGATTTTAAATGAAGTGAATGTTATGATATATAAATTACCTATCAGTAAAGCTGTCAAAAAAAACCAAAAACAAAAACAAACTATTACCAGGTACTGATATCCAGCAGAGGTATGACCAGAAGTAGACTGCTTCGTATTTTCTGCTTTTGTGCCTATTAAAAATTCTGTTATATAAGTTGGGTAAATTCTAGTTTTGATCTGAGATTTGGCTCTTTGGGTATATTATCACTTGTTCATCTGTATTATAGTTTTTACACTTACAGTTGTGTTTTTTCTTTCATTGTTTCCCACCCCTTGTGAGTTTAAACCTTAAAAAAAATTCCCCTTGCTAAATATTAGTAGAGTTTGGGAGGGAAGAAATTAAGATCTCATCACTCAAGGAACAGATATTAATTAGTTTAATAAAATCATTGTAATTCCGGTTGCTGTATATTTTCAATAATCTAAGCTTAAGCCAACAAGTGCATTTCCCTAGGTGACCTTCATTAGTATAAAGGTTTTCACATGGCCTAACAACCCAATCATAGTTAACTGAGGTGTTTTTTTGTTTTTGTTTTTTCATTTCAAGATTGGTAATAAGGTTCGGTTGTGCTCCTACCCAAACACTCATCTTGAATTGTAATCTCCATAATCTTCACCTGTGAAGGGAGAGACCAGGTGAAGGTAATAATTGAATCACTGGGGCAGTTCTCCCTAGGCGGGGGAGTTCTCACAAGATCTGATGGCTTTATAAGTGTTTGGAAGTTCCTCCTGCATGCATTCTTCCTCCTACCACGTTGTGAAGATGGCGTCTTGCTTCTCCGTTATCCCTTGCCACGATTGTAAGCCTTCTGCAGGTTTCCCCAGTCATGCAGAACTGAGTCAACTTCTTTCCTTTATAGATTACCCAGTCTCAGACAGTTCTATATAGCACTGTGAGAACAGACTAATACAGTTGGTAAGGTTTCATCTCTCTCTTATTTCAGATATGACAAGGAAGATTGCCATTCCAGTTGCTTCTGGAAGTCTACCTGTGACAAAGGTAAGATGGTCTTGGGATAAAGAAAGTTCTATATGTTGCATAAAAGAAACAGAGAATACTCCAGGGTACATTAAATGCTTCTGAAGTCTCCTTTACATCTGTACTTATGAAAATGGGAGAAAATACATTTCCAACTTCTTCAGACAATTTGAGACAGGATTTCTGTATATTTGTTTGGCTTTTTCCAGTCCAAGTTCTTTATCTTGTGCAAATGGGTTGGAGAGTTTAGTAATTGTAATTGATATTGCTATCAGAAATGCTGAAACAATAAATTAGAAAGCCAGGGGTATGAGAAGATTTCATGGAGAAGGGAATAAAGTGGAGGTGGGTGCAAATGCACCTTGAGTCTCGAGAAATTTAGCAACAGTTGACCAGTACAGTTTCACAATTGTAGTGGCTGGAGAAAAAAGTAAGCATATGTAGTGTTTGGGTTAGGGGGTAAGAGAAGACATGCAAGTATCTTTTATTGAGAACTTAGGTTCTTGGAACTGTTTCCATTTCAGATACATTACTACACTTTTGCCTCTCAATAGTACTAATAAGTAGATATTCAAAGAGATAGAAACCAGAGACTCTGAGATATTAAGTATTATTCCCACACTCAGCTAGTATAAAACTCTTCTGCCATCCACAGTGCCTCAAAGCCCCTCACAACATATGGCATAGTTTAATAATTTAGGAAGTAAAAAAGCACAAAATGCATTTTTAGAAGGGGTCCATCAAAAGTGCTAACATGAAGATGATATATTGTCATCTCCCAACTCTAAGGAATATTTGCTAATTCAGAATAGATTTAGAAAAAATAATTTCTGAAGGTTTCAGGGTACTTGTGATAATCATTTCAGTGTACTGATAGCAAAACACCCCAGAGTTTTAGATACTTATCTCTAGGACTGAAGAAGAACTCAGTTATCTGAAAGATTTCATCATGAAGACTTGTAAATGCTAATGCTTGGTAACTCTGGAAAGTCTTCTTACATGACCAATATCACAAAGCCAGATGGAAAAGATCCCAGAGGGATCTTGGTGCTTGGCGTGTTCTCTAACTTTTGCTGAAATAATTGAAAATATAGATGAAGTGGGATAATTTAGAGACTATTATTTATGTAACATTATAATTTCTCCCCTTTGCCAGTATCCTTCTCTTCTTCAAAGTAAAGCTTTTTAAATAAAGATGAGTGAATAAAGATTGATTACATAAGGTTCTGGGGAAGGAGGCCCAAGATGGCATGGTTTGCATTTTGTATCACTTTTTCCCCCATCAGAATCATTTTCTTCTAGGAAGCTGGGAGTGTGATTCTAGAACAACACAAATTTCAACTGTGTGAGCTCACTTATATGCATATTATTTTTTAAATAATTTATTTATTTTACTTTAGGTGCATACTATATCTGGCATTTCTCCCCCATGTTATCCCTCCTCACCCTCCCTCCCTCCCCACCCCTCATTGTCTCTCCCCTATGTGCATATTTAAAAAATTAAAGTTATATCCTGTGTGCCTGCCTCTTCTGCCTTCCTTTCCACCATCTTCATATCTTCTGCCTTTGCAATCTGAGGCAGTAAGACCAATGCTTCCTCTTTCTCCTCCTTCTCAGCCTATTCAGTGTAAAGATGAGGATAAAGACCTTTCAGATGATCCACTTCCACTTAATAAATAGTAAATATGTTATCTTCCTTATGATTTTTGGAATACTATTTTCCTTCCTCTAGCTTACTTTATTGTGTGAACAGAGTATATAATACATAAAACATACAAAAGATGTGTTAATTGGCTGTTTATGTTATTGATAAGGCTTCCAGTTAACAGTAGGCTGTTAATAGTTAAGATTTTGGGGAGTCAGAAATTATACACAGGTTTTCAACTGTGTAGGGGGACAGTGACCCCAACCCCCAACTTGTTTAAGGGGTCAATTATACTTTCTTCTTTCTTCCATAAAATGTGTAACAAAAGAAAAATCTAAAAATACTTATTTTCAACTTTTTGGGCACTTAATCATTGTCATTATAGGGGAGAAAACTTTTCCTCCAAAGGCGTGATAATTAAGTTTCTGAAATGAACTGACAGTAGATAGACTAACAAAAGACAAAGCATACAAATGTATTATGTGCCTCAAGCCATCAAAGAAAATAAAAGTGAATACCCCATAACCTAATAAAATTAAAAACTTATTTGTCTTCCTCATAGGGAAAAGGGGAGGGGGGACATAGGCCACAGAGATAAAATTAACAATTTGGGGGGAAGATAAATAGGTAATAGTGTTTGAGAAAGATGGGTTTTTGATGCTGACCTCCAAACTCTACTCTTGTGATACAACTAACTAATCTTCTCTGCTTGAGATTCCTAGGGGGTGGACACTCATGAGGTTTTTGGAGGGTCTTTCTTTAGGTAGCTAAGGGAATTCAGAGAAAACCCCTTCCTGTACTTTAGAGGGAAAAAAAGAGGTAAGAGATCTTTGTTCTCCTTTAGCTCCAAGCACTTAGTGTGTCAGAGCACCATACTTAGGGTTATTGTTTTCTGAGTCCGAACAACATTGAATATTTCTTTGCAAATGAATTATCTGATGCATTTGTATTCTGGTATCCTATTTTTAAGCACATATTTTAAATAAGTTATTTGCTTTCAAAAATTTTACAGTGCAATTCCATGATTAATTAAGATAATAAAATATTTCTCCTGGATATGTATATTTGTTGTTGTTGAGATGAGGGATATATATATTTGCTGCTGTTGTTGAGCTGAGGTCTCACCCTGTTGCCCAGGCTGGTTTTTAACTCCTTGCTTCAAGCAATCCTCCAACCTTGGCCTCCCAAAGTGTTGGGATTATGGGCATAAGTCACTGTGCCCAGTCTCCTTGAGGTTTTTTGTAAGAAGCATTAGTAGAATTATATTTTGAATGCACTGAAAAGTTGTCCCAATTAATATGGATTAAATATTGTCTGACTGTAAATAACCTCTTACTTTGTTTGAATTATGTTAAAAGCTTATCAAAAGTAAATAATGATTTATTACATAAAAAAGAGTATAATATCAAAATAAAAATGACAAAAAACAGCTAGAAAACAATTTAACTCAGATTTAAAAGTGTTTTTAAATATACTGGGAGTAGGTACTTAGCAATTTTCAGCCTTCTGAAATAAAATATAATAATTCTTTTAATCACATGTTGGTTTTTTTTTTCAGGTCCAGAAAATGTAAAATGCTTGATCAATTGATTTTACTTTTAAAATTGGTTCTTTTTAAGTGCTCAGTGTTTAAAATATTACTATCCATGATGATAAAATTAGGTCTTGCTATCATCTTGAGGTTGTTTCAGTGTAAGGGTGTAGAGTGTCCCATAGGTTACTGAAAGTGAGACAATAGCAAGGAACACTTGCCCTCAAAGGATACAAACAGCTGGAAATCCTCCCAGAGGTACAGTCAACATATTTATCTTTTAAAAGCCTGCTTTCATCATAACCTCCCTAAGGGGGTGGCCCAACATTTGTGATGCTTCTGTGTGGGAATTGTATTCCATCTTCCTTTCTGATGACTCTTCCCCTTCCCTTGGCCACTTCAGATGAAGGTGCAGGACATTGCTAAAGTGAGTATGCTCAATGGTTGGTACAGCATAAGTCTCCAAGAGCATAGAGAATTTAAATAAAATTTTAAGATTCATTTTCAGTACTGCGAAAGTCATATTTAGATCATGAGGATCTTTCTTCTTTGTCTTTTCTCCCTTCTATTATCTTCTCTTTTTACTCCCCTGTACCTCATTCCACTTATCCTCTTTAATTTTTTTGAAATTATTTGGTAAGGCAGTTGGTACATGGAATATATATTTTACAATAAAATGATATTATAAATGATCGTTAAATTCCATACTAGTTTATAAGCATAAGTTTTTTCAAAGTTGTTTGAAAGTGAGCCTTATTTAATTATACTTGAAAATTAATTCTATGCAAATGTGTATATCCCAGTTGCTGGCTGGTAATTTTAGGTATATGGACATTCTAGAAAGTGCTAGTTCCATAGGACAGTAAATATTTTTGTCAAGTATGAGTATACTGTCTTTAGCAAAGGAAAGAAGAAATTAATAAAAATGCTGCAAATAGAAAAAGGTAAGATTTTTAGGATTAATGATATGTTAGTACAAGTTGTTTGTTAAGGTCTTCAGAATTTATCACCTATGTAACTATAATAACCTCTTTAGTAGTGCTGCTGAAATATAATATTATAAAACATTATAACACTAGTAATTAAACAGAAAACATGTAAAAATAGACAGTTTTCCAAGAATTTTAATTTTTATCATATTTTATATTCTACTTCTTTGGCTCTCGTTTTAATTTGTTAAATTATTTAATTCACCTTTTCTTCATTTAACTTGGTTTACAAAAAAAAGTCCATGAGCGACATTTTACCAAAAGTCTCTCATCAAATAGAGAAATTAAGAAGAGTAGTTTCTTAATTATTGCCATCATTAGTTAAGTGAGAGATAATAAAAAAAATTATGTTAGGCCAGTAATTTTCTCCCTCTCCATTTATGGTAACAACTATCATATTACTAGAATCTTTTCATGTCTTCTAGGCTGAGATTCCAAGATATTATGTGGTGATCTGGTCACCACATAATTTTAAAATTTTAGCATGTAAAGTTAAACATTTTTAACTTTTTCTACAACTGAACTTCATTTTTCTACGAGAAACTATTTCCCTGGAGTGTCAGAAAACTATTCTGTGACTAAGGTGTCTCTTTCTGCTGAATCTAAGTTCTCGAAGGCTTCTACCAGTGCCTAGTGCTAGTGGTGAGGTGGGATTTATCTGACTCACTGTTCCATCTGGCAGAGTTACATCTGCAGTTATACCTATTCTGTTGGGTAATTGGTCACTGGCACAAGCAAGTTACCTGACAAAGTCCCAGTCTCTTGTTTGAAAGGCCCTTCCCCACCCATCACTTCTCTCTGCTACTTTTCTGTACTTGTGGTCATGTGGGAATCATTCAGCTGCTTTTGCCCAGACTGAATCATGATGAACTCTCACAGTTGATTAAGAGCTTGTTGATCATGCAAAGCCATGCTTCTATATCTGATCATTAGATTATCTACATTCTTCTACCTAGGGAAAGGCCCACAGATTCTTGGAAGTTCTTGGGACAGCCACAGTGTAAGGTCCATTTATCAGGGACCAGTGTCTAGGTTCCAATGGATAATACTCTTCTCTTCTCCCCTTCCAGGGGGGTCTTGGGTGTGTTTGCATAACACAGTATGAGGGGGGTAATAGCCTGACTTTTTCACTTGCAGATTTCTTCCAAATCTATTTTTCTTCCCCAAGTTTTGAGTTTCTCATGCTTCAGGTTTTTGAAACTCCAGCAAAGAACAATCTAACCAGCTGAATGAGAGGAGCAAGAATAAGAAAGGGCCAAGAGATGACAGAAAATGTGAGTGGAGACCAATGCTAGTTATTTCAAAAACTAGCCCACCATTTATCATTAATTCATTTCCCTTACTAACCATATCTATTCATTAATATTCCTATGGATACAAACACTAGTACCTCTCTTGTATTCATTCTGTTCATTGCAAAGCAGATATATGGAAACCCTCAGAGGTTTCACATTTTCTGCAGAATAAACTCTAAAGTTTTCAGAGCACCATTCAAATTTCTCCAAAATTAGTTTTCAAATTAGAAGCTTTTTTCAGCTTTTCCTACATCCTACCCACCTATACTTTATACTCTTACTTTGGAAAATAGCATTTATATATTTGTATATTTGCTTATGCTAATTTCTTTACCTAGAACTCTTTGTTGCCTTTTAAAAGACTACTTAATATCTACCATGTAAGGCCCAGGCCAAATGCTGCCTCATCCAAGAAGTCTTCTTAGGTTTCTCAGGACAAAAGCTGCCTTTTTTTCCTTTAAGCTTCCTAGCTTTTTGTGGGTGGTGGGGTGAATTATGCCATGATTAAAATCATTTGTTTAAATGTTCAATATCTTACTAGATTTGAACACCTTGAAAGGAATAATTGTGTATCATTCTAACATTTAACAAGATTTATATTTTTCTGCTAATTGTACATTGCTCTTTCAAATGCTCTAAATGGCCAAAATAGCAGTGACTCCTATTTTGTAACTTGGCCACTCTTAATATAGTTTCCATCTAATAGTCTGAAATTAGGGGACCACAAGTCCCTGGAACAACAGGAGCAAATATGAGTATCCTAGATAAACCAGGCCATATGGTCACCCTATGTGAATTGGTTGCTTTCTTTAAAGGGATGAAAAGTAGGATGGAGGGAAGAGAAGAGGAAGGTATATTTCTTTATTACAAAGGCAACACCTACAAGTTGTCCTCCTCACTTCCATTACACCCTAGAAGACAGAATGCAGTCACATGGCCACATTTAACTGCAAAGGAAGCAGAAAACATACGGCTAGGGTGCCATGTTTCTAGTTAAACTCAGGGTTTATTAGTAACAAGGTAGGGAGACTAGGCATGGTGGGCAGCCAGTAGTCTCTGTTAGACAGACTGAATTTGAGTATTTCCTTTATTCTTGTGACAATATATAATTAAAATTTCTACAAACTCACAGAATGGAATGCTTTATTTTGGGATACCAGGGCAATGTATTTTTTCACACTATTTAATAACAACTAGATCATTTCCTTTTCAAGACAAGGTACATGTTTTTAGAAAGGAGCTCAGAGAATGTAATATGGTTTGCCTTTTGAGTATTGTTTTGTTATGCACTTAATTGAAAAAAGATATTCAAGAGATGGTCTCAGTAAATATAGTTTAGAAGAAATTGGTGAGAAAAACATATTGTTAGACTGAGGTTTCTGCATCAAAGAATTGCCAACTTGATCTTCTAGCTCTGCTCTGGTAGATTTGATGTAGAACAGTGAGCTTCCCTGACTTTCGTACTGGCATTACATCAAGGAGAACTAAGTCTTCAGCTTCCTTCATTAATTAGCCATGCCATCCAGTAGGCAAAGCCAGCTTAGAGAAATTTAGCCATAGGCATCCATGGTGTGTCTACAGCAGGAAGGTCTAGGCCAGTGTGTCTCCAAGTGGTTTCTTTGAAAATTTTACAGGACATGGAAACCTCCCTTACAGATCTAGCTCTTTAATCAATGGTTACCTCAATATGTCATCCCACATTTTTTGAAAAGAATCTGAAGTACAAGAGCTATTTCTGAAATTTAAATGTATACGTTTTCCTCTTTCTGAAACCCCCAATTTTGCTCTCAGTCGTGGTTGCTAATATTCCTGCTGTATTCAGCAGAGCTGCCAACTCTGTCAGTTTCTGAAATATTGTTTATGTAGGAGCAGTTTGTTTTGTAGGGAGATGAAAAGCAGATTGCAAAAGCAGTCTATTGCCAATTCATTAGAATGTATGTATTCTAGTTCAGAACAGTTCCATGTAACTACTGAGTTATTATTTATGTTGATTGGTAAAGTGCTTCTCAAATAATTGATTCATAAAATAGTTTATGCTTGAAATAATTAGCAAAATATCCTTATTTGCATTTATAAGCTATGTTCTTCAAAATACTGGACATATGGAGGATGATTTATGATAATGTTTCAGTATGACTTTTTTGTCAGGTAACACATATGTGTTATGTGTAATTTTTGTAGAAAAGCATATGTTTCATCTATTTTCTCATTTAAAACAGTTCATAATTTGTTTCAAAACAACTTTTTACATTTGCTGCTATTTTTTAAAATACTTGTGGGAATGCAAGTAAGGCAAAATAGCTCTTTTATTTAGTGCTCTTATTTCTTTTTTTTTTTTTTTTGAGAGCTCTATTTATTTATTTAATTATTTATTTATTTTTATTGCATTTTAGGTTTGGGGGTACATGTGAAGAACATGGAAGATTGTTGCATAGGTACACACCTGGCAGTGTGATTTGCTGCCTTCCTCCCCCATCACCTATATCTGGCATTTCCTCCCCATGCTATCCCCTCCCCCAACTCCCCACCCCCCAACTATCCCTCCCCTTTTTTCCCCCGACAGACCCCAGTGTGTGATACTCCCCTCCCTGTGTCCTAGTGCTCTTATTTCTAAGGAAAGGCAAACAATTATAAACATTTCTACTTAGAACATGTTGAGTGTTGTAGGAAAGAAAATACACTTAAAGTGGGACTTTCTAAAGAACGCTTATACACTGTTTGTGGCAGTATAAATTAGCTCAGCCATTGTGAAAGACAGTGTAGCAATTCCTCAAAGACCTAAAGACAGGAATACCATTCAACCCAGCAATCTCATTACTGGGTACATACCCAAAGGAACATCAATCATTCTGTTACCGAGACGCATGTACGCACATGTTCATTGCAGCATTTCACAATAGCAAAGGCATGAAATCAACCTAAATGACGATACCAATCAATTATAGACTGGATAAAGTAAAACGTGGTACATTTACACCATGGAATACTATGCAGTCATAAAAAGAATGAGATAATGTCCTTTGCAGGGACGTGGTTAGAGCTGGAGGCCATTATCCTTACCAAACTAACACAAGAAAAGAAAACCTAATACCTCATGTATTCACTTACAAGTGGGAGCTAAATGATGAGAACACATGGACACATAGAGGAAAACAACACACATTGAGACATTTTTGGAGGGTGGAGGGTGAGAGGATCAGGAAAATAAGTAATAGATACAAGGCTTAATATGTGGGTGATGAAACAATCTGTACAGCAAACTCTCATGACACAAGTTACCTATGTAACAAATCTGCTCTCGTTCCCTTAAACTTAAAAGTTTAAAACAGTGGACTTTCTGCCTTTCATTTTTTTTCTTTACTAATCTCAAACTGTGTTCTTTATAACTTTCTATCTCTTCTTTTATTCTCTCTCCTCCCTTACTTAAAAAAAAAATAGCATGTAATCTTTTTATTTTTAAATACTTCTTTTCTCTCTCTCTCCCTCTCTCTAAGTCTCGTGGAACTTAGGGAGGTTCTAGACTATTTTTCTCTTTCAGCGTTGATTAACATGGGTAATGATTTTCTCACTCTGACTGCTGTTCTATACTTAGGAAATCTAAAATGTTAATGAGTTTTAACCTGGGTAGCATAACTGGAAAGTCAGTAAGTTTCTAGCTCTTTCTCATTCTCTATTACTCTATTCTCTCTATTACACATTTTATAAACAGATTAATATCAAACACTATTATAAATTTTCTTGAAAGAAGACAAACAATAGCCAGGGCCTTGTATTTCATAACAGCAGCTGTTATTTCTGCTTCTGAGCATAGTGAACATTGTTCAGTTTGACTTCCATTAACTTGTTGAATAATGCTATTGAAAAATTATCATTTTTATTTCCTTTTTTAACAAAATGTGTTAAATTATTTTTATTATGCTTTAAGTTCTGGGGTACATGTACAGAACGTGTAGGTTTGTTATATATGAATACATATGTCATGGAGGTTTACTGCATCCATTCCCCCCGTTATCTACATTAGATATTTCTCTTAACGTTAGCCCTCCCCAATCCCCAAATCCACCTGCTAGGCCTCTGCTAACCCTCACTGTCTCTGACAGACCCCATCGTGTGATGTTCCCCTCTATGTGTCCACGTGTTCTCATTTTTCAACATCCACTTATAAGTGAGAATATGTGGTGTTTGGTTTTCCATTCTTGTGTCAGTTTGCTGATAATAATGATTTCCAGCTTCATCCATGCTTCTGCAAAAAGCACTAACTCATCCTTTTTGATGACTGCATAGTACTCTATGGTATTATATGTGCCACATTTTCTTTATCCAGTCTATCATTGATAGGAATTTGGGTTGGTTCCAAATCTTTGCTATTGTGAACCGTGCTGCAATAAACATACGTGTGCATGTCTCTTTATAATAGAATGTTTTATAATCCTTTGGATATATGCCCAGTAATGGTATTGCTGGTTCAAATGGTATTTCTAGTTCCAGACACTTGAGGAATTGCCACACTGTCTTCCACAAAGATTGAACTAATTTACACTCCCAACAAAAATGTAAAAGCATTTCTAATTTGCTCCAGCACCTGTTGTCTCCTGATTTTTTAATGATTGTCATTCTAACTTGTGTGCGATGGTATCTCAATGTGGTTTCAATTTGCATTTTCTTAATGACCAGTGATGAGCTTTTATTCACGTTTGTTGACTGCATAATTGTCTTCTTTTGAGAAGTGTCTGTTATATCCTTTGCTAACTTTTTGATGGGGTTGTTTTTTTCTTGTACATTAGTTTAAGTCCTCTGTAGATTCTGATGATCAGTCCTTTGTCAGATGGATAGATTGAAAACACTTCTCCCCATTCTGATGGTTGCTGGTTCACTCTAATGGTAGTTTCTTTTGCTGTGCAGAAGCTGTTAAGTTTAATTAGATCCCAGTTGTTAATTTTGGCTTTTGTTGCCGTTGCTTTTGAGGTTTTGGTCATGAAGTCCTTGCCTATGCCTACGTCCTGAATGGTATTACCTAGGTTTTCTTCTAGGGTTTTTATGGTGTTGGTTCTTATGTTTAAATCTTTAATCCATCTGGAGTTAATTTTAGTGTAAGGTGTCAGGAAGGGGTCCAGTTTCTGCTTTCTGCACATGGCTAGCCAGTTTTCCCAACACCATTTATTAAACAGGGAATGCTTTCCCAATTGCTTATTTTTGTCAGGTTTGTCAAAAATCAGATGGTTGTAGATGTGTGACATTGCCTCCGAGGCCTCTGTTCTGTTCCATTGGTCTATATCTCTGTTTTGGTACCAGTACCATGCTCTTTTGATTACTGTAGCCTTGTAGTATCGTTTGAAGTCAGGTAGTATGATGACTCCAGCTTTGTTCTTTTTGCTTAGAATTGTCTTGTCTATGTGGGCTCTCTTTTGGTTCCATATAAAGTTTAAGGTTGTTTTTTTCCAGTTCTGTGGAGAAAGTCAATGACAGTTTGATGGGGATAGCATTGAATCTGTAAATTACTTTGGACAGTATGGCCATTTTCACAATATTGATTCTTCCTAAAATTAGCATGAAAGATTTTCCATCTGTGTTCTCTCTTATTGTCTTAAAGGATGATTTGTAGTTCTCCTTGAAGAGGTTCTTCACATCCCTTGTTAGTTGTATTCCTAGGCATTTTATTCTCTTTATAGCAATTGAGAATGGGAGTTCACTCATGATTTGGCTCTGTCTGTTATTGGTGTATAGGAATGCTTGTGATTTTTGCACATTGATTTTGTATTCTGAGACTTTACTGAAGTTGCTTATCAGCTTAAGGAGATTTTGGGCTGAGATGATGGGGTCTTTTAAATATACAATCCTGTCATCTGCAAATAGACAATCTGATTTCCTTTTTCCCTAACTGAATACCCTTTATGTTTTTTCTTCCCTGATTTCCCTGGCCAGAACGTTTAATACTATGTTGAATAGAAGAGGTGAGAGATGGCATCCTTGTGTAGTGCCAGGTTTAAAAGGAAATGCTTCCAGTTTTTGCCCATTTAGTATGATGTTGGCTGTGGGTTTGTCATAATTAGCTTTTATTATTTTGAGATATGTTCCATGGATACCTAGCTTATTGAGAATTTTTAACATAAAAAGCTGTTGAATTTTGTTGAAGGCCTTCTCTGCATCTATTGAGATAATCATGTGGTTTTTGTCTTTGGTTCTCTTTATGTGATGGATTACATTTATAGGTTTGCATATGTTAAACTAGCCTTGTATCCACGGGATGAAGCAGACTTAATCGTGATGGATAAGCTTTTTGATGTGCTGTTGGGTTCAGTTTGCCAGTATTTTATTGAAGATTTTTGCATCAATGTTCATCATGGATATTGGCCTGAAATTTTCTTTTTTAGTTGTGTCTCTGCCTGGTTTTGGTATCGGGATGATATTGGTCTCATAAAATGATTTAGGGAGGATTCTCTCTTTTTGTACAGTTTGGATCAGTTTCAGAAGGAATGGTACTGGCTCATCTTTGTACTTCTGGTAGAATTTGGCTGTGAACCTGTCTGGTCTTTTTACTTTTTTTTGGTTGGTAGGCTATTAATTGTTTCCTCAACTTCAGCCCTTGTTATTGGTCTATTCAGGATTCAATTTCTTCCTGGTTTAGTTTTGGGAGGGTGTAAGTGTCCAGGAATGTATCCATTTCTTCTTGATTTACTGGTTTATGTACATAGAGGTGTTTGTAGTAATCTCTGATGGTAGTTTGTATTTCTGTGGGATTGGTGGTGATATCTCCTTTATCATTTGTTATAGGATCTATTCAATTCTTCTTTTTTATTAGTCTGGCTAGCGGTCTATCTATTTTATTCTTTTCAAAAAACCAGCTCCTGGGTTTATTGATTTTTTTAAGGGTTTTTTGTGTCTCTTTTTCAGATCTGCTCTGATCTTAGTTGTTTCCTGTCTTCTGCTAGCTTTTGAATTTGTTTGTTATTGCTTCTCAATTTCTTTTAATTGTAACATTAGGGTGTTGATTTTAGATCTTTCCTCACTTCTCATGCGAGTATTTAATGCTATAAATTTCTCTCTAGATACTGCTTTAAATGTGTCTCAGATTCTGGTATGTTGCCTTCATTCTCATGGGTTTTGAAAAACATCTTTATTCTGCCTTCATTTCATTGTTTATCCATTCATTATTCAGGAGCAAGTTGTTCAGTTACCATGTAATTGTGCAATTTTGAGTGAGTTCCTTAATCCTGAGTTCTAATTTGATTGCACTGTGGTCTGAGAGACAGTTTGTTATGATTTTCATCCTTTTGCATTTGCTGAAGAGTGATTTACTTTCAATTATGTGGTCAATTTTAGAGTAAGTGTGATGTGGTGCTTAGAAGAATGTATATTCTGTGGATTTGGGGTGAAGCGTTCTGTAGATGTCTATTAGGTCTACTTGGTCCAGATCTGAGTTGAAGTCCTGGATTTACTTGTTAATTTTCTGTCTCATTGATCTGTCTAATATTGACAGTGGGGTGTTAAAGTCTCCTATTGTTATTGTGTAGGAGTCTAAGTCTCTTTGTAGGTCATGACAAACTTGTTCTATGTATCCGGGTGCTCCTGTATTGGGTGTGTATATATTTAGGATAGTTGGCTCTTCCTGTTGCATTGATCTCTTTACCATAATGTAATTCCCTTCTTTGTCTCTTTTTGATCTTTGTTGTTTTAAAGTCTGTTTTATCAGAGACTAGGATTGCAACCCCTGTTTTTTTTTTTCTTTTTTTTTTTTTTTTTTGCTTTCCATTTGCTTGGTAAATCTTCCTCCATCCCTTTATTTTGAGCTTATGTGTGTCTTTGCCTGTGAGTTGGGTCTCCTGAACATAGCACACCAATGTGTCTTGACTCTATCCAATTGCCAGTAATTTTCTTTTGAATGGAGCATTTAGTCCATTTACATTTAAGGTTAATATTATGTGTGAACTTGATTCGTTCATTTTGATGCTAGCTAGTTGTTTTGCCCATTAGTTCATGCACTTTCTTCATACAATTGATGGTCTTTACAATTTGGTATGCTTTTGCAGTGGCTGGTAATGGTTTTTCCTTTCCATATTGAGTGCTTCCTTCAGGATCTCTTGTAAGGCTGGCCTGGTGGTGACAGAATCTCTCAGCAGTTGCTTGTCTGTAAGAGATTTTATTTATGCTTCCCTTATGAAACTTAGTTTGTCTAGATATAAAATTCTGGAATGAAAATTCTTTAAGGATGTTGAATATTGGCCCACTCTCTTCTGGCTTGTAGGGTATGCCGAGAGAACCAGTGTGAGTCTGATGGACTTCCCTTTGTGGGTAACCCGACCTTTCTCTCTGACTGCCTTTAGCATTTCTTCCTTCATTTCAACCCTGGTGAATCTGACGATTATGTGCCTTGGGATAAATACAATTAACCTACTTGCTATTTGAGAATAAACCTCTATTTTTCATTGAGATATACCAGATGGTAAAGTATATTGTTCCCCTTTCTCTGGACATGAGAATGAGAAAGGCATACTTTCGGTTTTTAAAGTAAAAGTGTTTTTCCAGGTCTTTGCTATTGTAAACTCTGCTGCAATGAACATTCGTGTGCATGTGTCCTTATAGTAGAACGATTTATAGTCTTTTGGATATATACCCAGTAATGGGATTGCTGGATCAAATGGAATTTCTATTTCTAGGTCCTTGAGGAATCGCCACACCGTCTTCCACAATGGTTGAACTAATTTACACTCCCCACCAACAGTGTAAAAGCGTTCCTATTTCTCCACATCCTCTCCAGCATCTGTTGTCTCCAGATTTTTTAATGATCGCCATTCTAACTGGCATGAGATGGTATCTCAATGTAGTTTTGATTTGCATTTCTCTAATGACCAGTGATGATGAGCATTTTTTCATATGTTTGTTGACTTCATGTATGTCTTCTTTTGTAAAGTGTCTGTTCATATCCTTCGCCCACTTTTGAATGGGCTTGTTTGTTTTTTTTCTTGTAAATGTGTTTCAGTTCTTTGTAGATTCTGGTTATCAGCCCTTTGTCAGATGGGTACACTGCAAAAATTTTTTCCCATTCTGTTGGTTGCCGATTCACTCTAATGACTGTATCTTTTGCTGTGCAGAAACTATGGAGTTTGATTAGGTCCCATTTTTCTATTTTGGCTTTTGTTGCCAATGCTTTTGGTGTTTTGGTCATGAAGTCCTTGCCTACACCTATGTCCTGAATGGTTTTGCCTAGATTTTCTTCTAGGGTTTTTATGGTGTTAGGTCTTATGTTTAATGCCCATCGATGATAGACTGGACAGGGAAAATGTGGCACATATACACCATGGAATATTATGCAGCCATCAAAAACGATGAGTTTGTGTCCTTTGTAGGGACATGGATGAACCTGGAAACCATCATACTCAGCAAACTGACACAAGAACAGAAAATCAAACACCGCATGTTCTCACTCATAGGCGGGTGTTGAACAATGGGAACACGTGGACACAGGGAGGGGAGTATCACACACTGGGGTCTGTCGGGGCGAAAAAGGGGAGGGATAGTGGGGGGTGGGGGAGTTGGGGGAGGGATAGCATGGGGAGAAATGGGAGATATAGGTGATGGGGAGGAAGGCAGCAAATCACACTGCCATGTGTGTACCTATGCAACAATCTTCCATGTTCTTCACATGTAACCCCAAACCTAAAATGCAATAAAAAAAAAGTGTTTTTTAAAAATAGTAAAACGAATAAAGTAACTGCTTGAATAAAAGATGTAACTCAAACATTTCTGAAAATTTTCAATCTTAGTTTTTGCCATTTTCTAGGATTGCATAGTAATCAGTGCTATGATTTCAAGAACTTGTTACGGTTGGGTCTATATGGTTGTAATTTTTATTGATTGTTAAAAATAATTACAGAATTTTACTTTATATGTACTGAGAAATTTATGAAATAAAGTAGGTGTCTCATAATGTTTACCGTTTGGTTTTTTATTGTTTTATTTGCCACGTAAAGTAACTCCCTGTATTAGCAAGCAATACCTTCAGCATTGAAATGCAAGAATATACATTCTTCTAAGCATCGCATCACACTTACTCTAAAATTGATCACTTTATTATATATGATATAACTTAGTGTCTGGATTTTTTCATCAATCAAATGATTTAGGAAAGAATAAATGTATCTTATTTTTCTGATTATGTATCTCATATTATTCTACTTATTTTTTGGATCACAAATTATTTTATTTCAAATGGTCCTTTTGGACATTTGCAAATTCAGTAACATCTAATGCTAGAAAGAGCTAGGTGAAATTACCATTTTATATTTTCATATCAGACAGTGTGCAATGTTTCCTGATTATGTAGTGTGTGTGCTATAAAATAAAGTTTGGGATAGATGATAATGAGACTACTGTAAAAATTAACATGAGAGTGGTAATCATGCTGTGTTTTTGAAAGTGAGACTGATTTAGACTTAAATTGATTCTATGGATATATATATATATGTCAGTTACTGGCTGGCTAGTAATTTTGGTACATGGACATCCCAGAAAGTGCCAATTCTGTGGAGCAGTAAGTAACTTGGCCAAATATCTGAACAAACGCTTAAGCAAAGGAGAGAATAAATTGAGGAAAATGCTCCAAATAAAATGGGATAAGTTTTTTAGGATTAATAATACATTAGTAATAGGCATTTGTTAAGGTCCTTAGAATTTATTGCCTATGTAACTATAATAACCTCATAAACTAGTTTATCTGCTGATAGTCTGCTCCTCTCAAATACATTCTTCACATAAATTTTGTCCTTGAATGCAAACAGATTATAATGTGCGCTTATTTGGATTTTGTCATTGATTCACTTTCACCTGTAAGATAATCTCTGCTCCTTGGTGTGATCGAGGTCCCCTTTGTCTAGTCCTAGTTAGTAGCATCATCAGGTTTACCCTGACTTGCTCACCCTCTCTGTCCAGTGTACTGAATAACTCAATTTGCCTGGATGCTCCAGGCTTTTCCTTGCCTCTGAGCTTTTAATGTATCTCTTCTTCCATCTCAAACTCTGTCAGTGATGTTTGCCATGCTCTTGTGCTTCTGGGCTAAGCTGTAAGTATTAATTCTTCTGTGAAGATTTCTCCAATCCTAAACCTACAAAATACCTGGGCTAGAAGTTCCTATACTCTTCTAAATACTCTGTGTGTAATGCTACCCACTTGCTCAATTACTTCTCTGTCTCACCACTAGATGGAATGACTGAGACTATATGTTTATGATGGTTATCAACCAAAATGGTGTTGAAATTCCAACAAATTTGCTTCTTTCAGAAGACACATTGGGAGTTCTATTCTTCCTAGTCTCAGAGACATTCTAGTAGATAGGGGCTGTCTTTCACCTTACCACACATCTTTGGTATTGACGTGGGTTATCAGTCATTTCTGTATTTACTCTTTCAGTCACTGCAAAAGGAAAAAGATTGTTTTTCTATGTATATAAATTATTTTCCTATGGATTGTTTTCCTATGGATATGAATTATAAATTATTCACTGATGGACCCTTAGGTTGATACCGTATATTGGCTATTGTGAATGATGCTTCAATGAACATAAGAGTACAGACATCACTTTGAGATACGAATTTTATATCATTTGGATATATAACAAGAAGTGAGAGTGCTGGATCAAATGGTAGTTATATTTTTATTTTTTAAAGGAATCTCCATCCTGTTTTCCATAATGGCTCTACAAATTCATGTTCCAAGCAAGAGCCCATAAGTGTTCTCTTTTATCTACATCCTTGCCAATGCTTATCTTTTGTCATTTTGATAATAACCATTCTAACAGGTGTGAGGTGATAACTCATTGTTTGATTTGCATTTCTTTGGTGATTAAAAATAAACACTTTTTTCATATACCTGTTGGTCATTTTTATGTCATCTTTTGAGAAATGTCTATTGAATTTATTTGCCTATTTTTGATTGAGTTGTTTTCTATTGAGTTTGAGTTTTTTATATATATTTTTGAATATGAACCCCTTATCAGATGCATGACTTGTAAATGTTTTCTCCCATTTTGTAAGTTGTTTTATCACTGTTGATTGTTTTCTTTCTTGAGAGCAAGATAGTTTGATATAATTCCATCTACTTATTTTTGCTTTAATTGCCTGTGCTTTTGGTGTCATAATAAAAAAAAAGTCATTGTCCAGACTGTTTTACAGTATTAGGTCTTACATTTTAGTCTTTATTCAATTTTAAGCTGATACATACATGTATATAGGGTAAAATAAGCATTCAATTTCATTCTTCTGCCTATGTATATTGAGTTTTCCCAACACCATTTATTAATGACATGGCTCTTTCCCCATCATATGTTCTTGGCACCTTTGTCAAAGTTCCACTGACCAAAATGCGTGGATTTATTTCTGGGATCTCTTATTCTATTGATTTGTATGTCTGTTTTTACACCAGCATCATGCTATTTTGGTTAATATAGCTTTGTAGCATATTGCAAATCAGGTAGTATGATATACCCAGATTTGCTTTTTATACTCAAGGTTGCTTTGGTTATTCAGGGTCTTTTGCAGTTGTATATAAATTTTATAGTTTTTTTCTATTAATGTGGAAAATGACATTTGGAATTTTGATAGGGATTACATTGAATCTGTAGATTGTTTTGGGTAGTATGGACATTTTAACAACATTAGTTTTTTGAATCCATAAACAGAATAATTTTATTTATTTGTGACTTTAGTTTTTTTCCATTAATGTTTTGTAGATTTCAATGTGCAGAGGTTTTATCTTCTTGGTTAAATTTACTCCTTAGTATTTTATGTTTGGATAGAATTGTAAATGGGATTGTTTTCTTAATTTCCTTTGTGGATAGTTCAATGTGTATATAGAAAAACAACTGATTTTTGTATGTTCATTTTGTATCTTGTAACTTTACTGAATTTGTTGATTAGTTACAGTAGTTTTTGATTGAGTCTTCAGGGTTTTCTATATATAAAAGTATGTTATCTGCAAACAGAAAATTTAACTTTTTTTTCTGATGTGGATGCCTCACGTCTTTTTATGGCCTACTTGCTATTGTCCAAGATTTCTGGTATAATATTGAGTAGAACTGGCAAGAGTGGGCTTCCTTGTTTTGTTCCTGATCTTTGAGGAAAAGCTTTCAACTTTTTAACATTAACTATGTTAGTCTATAAGCTTATCATATATGGCCTTCATTGTGCTGAGATACATTTCTTCTGTATTTAATTTGTAGAGAGATTTTTTGAAAATTATAAAAGGATGTTGAATTACATGGAATGCTTTTTCTGTACTATTAGGTAGTCATATTTTTATCCTACATTCTGTTAATTTGATGTATCAAATTGTACATATTGAACCATCCTTATACCTCACGGATAAATCCCACTTGATCATAGTATATAATTCTTTTAATATGCTGTTGAATTAGGTTTGCTAGTACTTCATTGAGGATATTTGCATCTTTGTTTACCAGGTATGTTGGCCTGTAATTTTCTTTTCTTATAGTGTCTTTGTCAGCCTTTGGTATCAGGATAATGCTGGCCTTATAAAATTAGTTTGGAAATGTTCTCTATTCTTCAGTTTCTTTTGGAAGCCTTTGAGAAAGATTGACAATTATTCTACTGTAAATGTTCATTAGAGTTTGCCAGCATATCCATCAGGTCCTGGACTTTTTCTTTTTTAGGAGGGTGTGATTGCTGATTCCATCATCTTACTTTTTATTTTTCTCTTTTAGTTTTAATTTTCTCACAATTTAGTCTTGTAGGATGTACGTTTCTGGAAATATATCCTTTTCTTAGGTTATCCAATTTGTGTATAATTGTTCATAGTAGTCTCTTATGAGGCTTTGTATTTCTTTGTTACCGATTATACTGTCTTATTACATTTATAATTTTACTTATCTGAGAGTCATCTCTCGTTTTTCCATCATATGACTAAAGATTTGTCCGTTATCTTTCCAAAATCAAATCTTAGTTTTGTTGATCTTTCTATTGTCATTCTAGACTCTATTTCATTTATTTCTGCTGCAGTCTTTATTTTCTTTCTTCTGCTGACTTGTATTTAGTTGCTTTTTTCTAACTATTTGAGGTGTAATGTTAGATTGTTCATTTGAAATATTTCTTTTTAAATGTAGGCACTTGTAACTATCAACTTCCCTTTTAGAACTGTTTTTACTGCATCTCATAAGTGTTGTTATGTCGTTTTTCCATTTTCACTTGTGTTAAGATACTTTTCATTTCTCTTTTGATTCCTTCTCTGACTCAGTATTCAGGAGTGTGTTGTTTAATTTCTACGTATTTGTGAATTTCTCACTTTTCTCGTACTGTTGATTTCTAATTTAGTGTTATTGTGAGTGGAAAGGATGTTTAATATTATATCAGTCTTCTTAAATTTGTTAAGACTTGTTTTGTAGTCTAACATAGGATATATCCTGGAAAATATTCTATGTCAATTTGAAAAGAATATGTATTTTGTTGCAGTTCATTGAAATGTTAGGTATATATTTCTTAGATTCATTTGGTCTATAGTGTTGTTTAAATCTGATGCGTCCTTATAGTTTTCTGTCTGGATGACCTATATGTTGTTGAAAGTGAGATGTGGAAGTCCTCTGCTATTATTGTATTGTCATCTGTCTCCCTTCAAATCTGGTAATATTTGCGTTATGTACCTTTGCTTCAATGTTGGCTGCATATACATTTATAATTGTTATATCCTCTTGATGAATTCACACATTTATAATTATATAATGACTTTATCTCTAGTGATAATTTTAGACTTAAAGTGCACTTTGTTAGATATATGTATAGACACCTATGCTCTTTACATTTTTAATAGAAAATCTTATTCTCTACTTTCACATTTAGCCTATATGTTTCCTTATAGCTAATATGAGTGTTTTTGTAGGGAGCATATACTTAGATCTTTCTATTTATTTGTTTATTTATTTTACTTTTGGTGCATACTATATATGCCATTTCTCCCCGTGTTATCCCCTCCCCACCCTCCCCTCCCTCCCCACCCTCCATTGTCTCTCCCCTAGCCCCACAACTGTCCCCTGTGTGTGATGCTCCTCTCCCCTGAGTCCACATGTTCTCATTGTTCAACACCCACCTATGAGTGAGAACATGCGGTGCTTGGCTTTCTGTTCTGAGTCAGTTTGCTGAGAATGATGGTTTCCAGATTCATCCAAGTCCCTACAAAGGACACGAACTCATAGTTTTTTATGGCTGCGTAGTATTCCATGGTGTATATGTACCACATTTTTTTTGTCCAGTCTATCATTTATGGGTATTCGAGTTGGTTCCAGTTCTTTGCTATTGTACACACAGCTGCAATGAACATACATGTGCATGTGTCTTTATAGTAGAATGATTTTTAGTTCTTTGGGTATATATCCAATAGTGGGATTGCTGGGTCAAATGGAATTTCTATTTCTAGATCCTTGAGAAATCGCCACACTGTCTTCCACAATGGTTGAACTAATTTACACTCCCACCAACTGTTTAAGAGTGTTCTTATTTCTCCACATCCTCTCCAGCATCTGTTATCTCACTATTTTTTTTTAAATTGCATTTTAAGTTTTGGGGTACATGTGAAGGACATGCAAGATTGTTCCATAGGAACACACATGGCAGTGTGATTTGCTGCCTTCCTCCCCCATCACCTATATCTGGCATTTCTCCCCATGCTATCTCTCCCCAACTCCCCCGTCCCCCACTGTCCCTCCCCTACTTCCCCCCGACAGACCCCAGTGTGTGATGCTCCCCTCCCTGTGTCCATGTGTTCTCATTGTTCAACACCCACCTATGAGTGAGAACATGCAGTATGTGATTTTCTGTTCTTGTGTCAGTTTGCTGAGAATGATGGCTTCCAGGTTCATCCATATCCCTACAAAGGACATGAACTCATCGTTTTTGATGGCTGCATAATATTCCATGGTGTATATGTGCCACATTTTCCCGGTCCAGGCTATCATCGATGGGCATTTGGGTTGGTTCCAGGTCTTTGCTATTGTAAACTGTGCTGCCGGGAACATTTGTGTGTATGTGTCCTTATAGTAGATTGATTTATAATCCTTTGGATATATAACCAGTAATGGGATTGCTGTGTCAAATGGAATTTCTATTTCCAGGTCCTTGAGGAATCGCCACACTGTCTTCCACAATGGTTGAACTAATTTACACTCCTACCAACAGTATAAAAGTGTTCCTATTTCTCCACATCGTCTCTAGCCTCTGTTGTCTCCAGATTTTTTAACGATCGCCATTCTAACTGGTGTGAGATGGTATCTCAATGTAGTTTTGATTTGCATTTCTCTAATAACCAGTGATGATGAGCATTTTTTGATGTTTGTTGGCCTCATGTATGTCTTCTTTTGGTTTTGGTAGAGTACAAGTGTCTAGGAATTTATCCATTTCTTCCTGGTTTACTGGTTTATGTGAGTAGAGCTGTTTGTAGTAATCTCTGATGGTAGTTTGTATTTCTGTGGGATCAGTGGTGATATCCTCTTTATCGTTTTTTATGGCATCTATTTGATTCTTCTCCCTCTTCTCTTTTATTAGTCTGACTAGTGGTCTGTCTCTTTTGTTCACCTTTTCAAGAAACCAGCTCCTGGATTTCTTCATTTTTTTGAAGGGTTTTTTGTGTCTCTATCTCCTTCAGTTCTGATCCGATCTTAGTTATCTCGTATCTTCTGCCAGCTTTTGAGATTTTTTGATCTTGCTCCTGTAGTTCTTTCTATTTTGATGATGCGGTGTCAATTTTAGATCTTTCCTCTCTTTATCTGGTGAGCATTTATTGGTATAAATTTCCCTCTCAATACTGCTTTAAAGTTGTCCCAGAAATTCTGGTGAGTGGTGTCTTCGTTCTTGTTGGTTTCAGAGAACATCTTTATTTCTATCTTCATTTCATTGTTTATCTAGTCAACATTCAGAAGCAAGTTCATTTTCCAAGTGGTTGTGAGGGCTTGAGTGTGTTTCTTGATCCTGAGTTCTAGTCTGATTGTGCTGTGGTCTGATAGACTGTTATGATTTCTGTTCTTTTTCATTTGCTGAGGAGTGATTTGTTTACGATGATGTGATCAATTTTAGAGCAAGTGCAATGTGGTGCTGAGAAAAATGTATATTCTGTGGATTTGGGATGGAACGTTCTGTGTATGTCTATTAGGTTCACTTGGTCCAGCTCTGCATTCAAGTTCTGGATAGCCTTGTTAATTTTCTCTCGTTGATCTGTCTAATATTGACAGTGGAGTATTGAAGTCTCCCACTATTATTGTGTGGGGAGTCTAAATCTCGTTTTAGGTCATTAAGAACTTGCTTTATGTATCTGGGTGCTCCTGTGTTGGGGGCATATATATTTAGGATAGTTAGCTCTTCCTGTTGGATTGATTCTTTTACCATTATGTAATGTCCTTCTTTGTCTCTTTTGATCTTTGCTGGTTTGAAGTCCGTTTTATCAGGGACGAGGATTGCAACCTCTGCTTTTTTTGTTCTCCATTTGCTTGGTAAATCTTCTTCCATCCCTTGAATACAGCACACTGATGAGTTCTGACTTTTATTCAGTTTGCCAGTCTGTGTCTTTTGATTGGGGCATTTAGGCCATTTACATTCAATATTAATATTGTTATGTATGAATTTGATCCTGCCATTTTGTTGCTGGCTGGTTTTCTTTCTCATTAGTTGACTCATTTTCTTCATTGCATTTTTGGCCTTTGCCAACTGGTTTGCTTTTGCAGTGACTGGTACTTGTTCCTTTCCATGCTTAGTGTTTCTTTCAGGAGCTCTTGTAGGGCGGGTCTGGTGATGACAAAATCTCTTAATAATTGCTTGTCCCTAAAGGATTTTATTTCTCCTTCACTTACGAAGCTTAGTTTGGCTGGATATGAGATTCTGGGTTGAAAGTTCTTTTCTTTAAGGATGTTCAATATTGGCCCCCACTCTCTTCTGGCTTGTAGTTTCTGCTGAGAGATCTGCTGTGAGTCTGATTGACTTCCCTCTGTGGGTGACCTGAAATTTCTCTCTGGCTGCCCTTAGCATTTTTTCCTTAATTTCGACCCTGGTGAATCTGACAATTATGTGCCTTGAGGTTGCTCTTCTTGAGGAATATCTTTGTGGAGTTCTCTGTATTTCTTGAATTTGAAATTTGGACTGCCTTGCTAGGCTTGATGTGCATTTTTTCATGTTTGTTGGCCTCATGTATGTCTGCTTTTCAAAAGTGTCTGTTCATATCCTTTGCCCACTTTTCACTGGGTTTCTTTGTTTTTACTTGTAAATCTGTTTTTGTTCCTTGTAGATTTTGGATATAAGTCTTTTGTCAGATAGGTAGACTGCAAAAATGTTTTCCTATTTTGTTGGTTGCTGGTTCACTGTAATGATTGTTTCTTTTGCTGTGCAGAAGCTCTGGAGTTTAATTAGATCCCATTTGTCTATTTTGGCTTTTGTTGCCAATGCTTTTGATGTTTTACTGCTGAAGTCCTTGCCTATACCGAGTGCTGAATGGTTTTGCCTAGGTTTTTTTTCCAGGGTTTTTATGGTGTTAGGTCTTATGTTTAAGTTTTTAATCCATCTGGAGTTGATTTTTGTGTAAGGTGTCAGGAAGGGGTCCAGGTTGGGCTTTAAAAATCAGATGGTTGTAGATGTGTGCCGTTACTTCCGATGCCTCTGTTCTGTTCCATTGGTCTATATATCTGTTTTGTTACCAGTAGCATGCTCTTTTGATTACTGTAGTATTGTAGTATAGTTTGAAGTCAGGTAGCATGATGCCTCTAGCTTTGTTCTTTTTGCTTACCATTGACTTGGCTATGCAGGCTCTCTTCTGGTTCCACATGAAGTTTGAGGTGTTTTTTACCAGTTCTGTGAAGAAGGTCATTGGTACCTTGATTGGGATAGCATTGAATCTATAAATTACTTTGGGCAGTATGGCCATTTTCATGATATTGATTCTTCCTAACCATGAGCATGGAATATTTCTCTGTCTGTTTGTGTCCTCTCTTATTTCATTGAGGTATTTTATTCTCATTGTAGCAATTGTGTATGGCAGTTCGTTTTTGATTTGGCTCTCTTTAAGTCTGTTACTGGTGTATAGGAATGCTTGTGATGTTTGCACATTAATCTTTGTATCCTGAGACTTTGCTAAAGTTGCTTATCAGTTTCAGGAGATATTGGGCTGAGATGATAGGGTCTTCTAAATATACAATCATGTCATCTGCAAATAGAGACCATTTCGACTTCCTCCTTTCTTAATTGAATACCCTTTATTTCTTTTTCTTGCCTTATTGCTCTGGCTAGAACTTCCAATGCTATATTGAATAGGAGTGGTGAGAGAGGGCATCCTTGTCTAGTGCCAGATTTCAAAGGGAATGCTTCCAGTTTTTGCCCATTCAGTATGATATTGGCTATGGGTTTGTCGTAAATAGCTTTTATTATTTTGAGACATGTTCCTTTGATACCTAGTTTATTGAGAGTTTTTAGCATAGAGAGCTGTGGAATTTTGTCGAAGGCCTTCTCTGCATCTATTGAGATAATCATGTGGTTCTTGTCTTTCGTTCTGTTTATATGGTGAATTACCTTTATAGACTTGCATATGTTGAACCAGCCTTGCACCCCAGGCTGGGGCCTACTTGCCCATGATGGATAAACTTTTTGGTGTGCTGTTGCAATCAGTTTGCCAGTATTTTATTGAAGATTTTTGCAACTATGTTCATCATGGATATTTTCCTAAAGTTTTCTTCTCTTGTTGAGTTTCTGTCAGGTTTTGGTATCAGGATGATGTTGGTCTCATAAAATGATTTTTGGATTGTTTGGAACAGTTTCAGAAGGAGTGGTACCAGCTCCTCTTTGTATGAATGGTAGAAATCGGCTGTGAATCCATCTGGACCTGGGCTTTTTTTGGTTGGTAGGCTATTACTTGTTTCCTCAACTTCAGCCCTCGTTATTTGTCAATTCAGGGTTTCGACTTCTTCCTGGTTTAGGCTTGGGAGGGTGCAAGTGTCCAGGAATTTATCCATTTCTTCCAGGTTTTCTGGTTTATATGCATAGAGTTGTTGGTAGTAGTCTTTGATGATGGTGGTTTGTACTTCTGTGGAATCTGTAGTGTTATCCCCCTTTACCATTTTTTATTGCATCTATTTGATTATTCCCCTCTTTTCTTTCTTTTTTTAAAAATTGCATTTTAGGATTTCGGGTACATGTGAAGAACAGGCAAGATTGTTGCATAGGTACACACATGGCAGTGTGATTTGCTGCCTTCCTTCCCATCACCTATATCTGGCATTTCTCCCCATGCTATCTGTTCCCAACTGCACACCCTCCACTGTTCTTCCCTTATTCACCCCGACAGACCCCAGTGTGTGATACTTCCCTCCCTGTGTCCATGTGTTCTCATTGTTCAACACCGCCTACGAGTGAGAACATGCAGTGTTTGATTTTCTGTTCTTGTGTCAGTTTGCTGAGAATGATGGCTTCCAGGTTCATCCATGTCCCTACAAAGGACACTAACTCATCGTTTTTTATGGCTGCATAGTATTCCATGGTGTATATGTGCCACATTTTCCCTGTCCAGTCTATCATCGATGGGCATTTGGGTTGGTTCCTGGTCTTTGCTATTGTGAACATTGCTGCAATGAACATTCATGTGCATGTGTCCTTATAGTAGAATGATTTATAATCCTTTGGATATATACCCAGTAATGGGGTTGCTGGGTCAAATGGAATTTCTATTTCTAGGCCCTTGAGGAATCGCCACACTGTCTTCCACAATGGTTGAACTAATTTACACTCCCATCAACAGTTTAAAAGCGTTCCTATTTCTCCACATGCTCTCCAGCATCTGTTGTCTCCAGATTTTTTAATGATTGCCATTCTAACTGCCGTGAGATGATATCTCAATGTAGATTTGATTTGCATTTCTCTAATGACTGGTGATGATGAGCATTTTTTCATATATTTGTTGCCATCATGTAGGTCTGCTTTTGTAAAGTGTTCATATGCTTCACCCACTTTTGAATGGGCTTGTTTGTTTCTTTCTTGTAAATCTGTTTTATTTCTTTGTAGATCCTGGATATTAGCCCTTTGTCAGATGGGTAGATTGCAAAAATTATTTCCCATTCTGTTGGTTGCCAATTCATTCTAATGACTGTTTCTTTTGCTGTGCAGAAGCTGTGGAGTTTGATTAGGTCCCATTTGTCTATTTTGGCTTTTGTTGCCAGTGCTTTTGGTGTTTTGGTCATGAAGTCCTTGCCTATGCCTATGTCCTGAATGGTTTTGCCTAGATTTTCTTCTAGGGTTTTTATGGTGTTAGGTGTTATGTTTAACTCTTTAATCCATCTGGAGTTAATTTTAGTGTAAGGTGTCAGGAAGGTGTCCAGTTTCTGCTTTCTGCATATGGCTAGCCAGTTTTGTCAACCCCATTTATTAAACAGGGAATCCTTTCCCCATTGCTTGTTTTTTGTCAGGTTTGTCAAAGATCAGATGGTTGTCAATGTGTGGTGTTACCTCCGAGACCTCTGTTCTTTTCCATTGGTCTATATCTCTGTTTTGGTACCAGTACCATGCTGTTTGATTACTCTAGCCTTGTAGTATAGTTTGAAGTCCGGTAGTGTGATGCCTCGGGCTTTGTTCTTTTTGCTTAGAATTGATTTGGCTATGCGGGCTCTCTTTTGGTTCCATATGAAGTTTAAGGTGTTTTTTTCCAGTTCTGTGAAGAAGGTCATTGGTATCTTGATGGGGATAGCGTTCAATCTGTAAATTATTTTAGGTAGTATGGCCATTTTCACGATATTGATTCTTCCTAACCATAAGCATGGAATGTTTTTCCATCTGTTTGTGTCCTCTCTTATTTCGTTGAGCAGTGGTTTGTAGTTCTCCTTGAAGAGGTCCTTTATGTTCTTTGTTAGTTGTATTCCTAGGTATTTTATTCTCTTTGTAGCCTTTGTGAATGGCAGTTCTTTCTTGATTTGGCTCTCTTTAAGTCTGTTATTGGTGTATAGGAATGCTTGTGAATTTCGCACATTGATTTTGTATCTGGAGACTTTGCTGAATTTGCTTATCAGTTTCAAAAGATTTTGGGCTGAGACAATGGAATCTTCTAAATATACAATCATGTTGTCTGCAAATAGACACAATTTGACTTCCTCCTTTCCTAATTGAATGCCCTTTATTTCTTTTCCTTGCCTGATTGCTCTGTCTAGAACTTCCAATACTATATTGAATAGGAGTGGTGAGAGAGGGGCATCCTTGTCTGGTGAGATGATTTTTATGTGTCCTTCTTATAAAAGGTGGAAGAAGACTCATTCCATGAAAACATTTTTTGACGGGTTGGAAAATGAGAATTTAGTAAATGTAGTACAAGTACGATTACTAAGAAAGAAATGACCAGGTTTTGAGTAATAATGGTTTAGCAAATATGGAGGCGGGTCTGGGTATTGTTTTTCTGTGCTAAGCTACAAAATGACATAAGCCTCAGGCTAGTTCAGAATATGAAGTGTGAAAATTTTGTGTGTGTGTACACTTATCTGCATGTGCATGTTCATAGAAATAAAATAATGGAGGATAAAGAAGGCAGGTGAGAACAGACACACACGAGTAACATTGTTTAATCCACCAAATAAGGCCACTAGGATTTCAACATTTGTGTCCAGGACTTTAGGCACTTGGATAGGTTAATTAAACTTGTTTTTCATACCTTAGTCCTAACTTTTCTATTATATTGAGCTTTCTTTGACCATTTTAATGTCTGAAATCAAGATAAATAAAGAGAATCTAGGAGAGCTGGGAGAGCAGACAGAAACAAATTTTCTGCGAAGTGAGTAAAAGATTAAGAGTGGGGACCCATATTAAGAATATCTTGATTTTGGATCAGTGAGGTCTTCACGTGGAAATTCTCATGTGCCTCGTTCTCTGTGGTGGGATTGGTCCCAGAGTCAAGGCATGTGTGAACTGATGCAGATGGCTTTTGAGAGGCTCAGTGATGAAGGTGAGATGTAGGGGTAAAGGTGAGGAAAGATAGGGTTCACTGTCATAATCCTAAACAGTTACTACAAGGTCCCCCTTGGACCTTGTCTTTAAGGTAGTAACAATTGGACTTTTTCCATTTGTATTAACTTCTATATATGTGTCTGCATTTTGGCTGGGTTCCCTAGGAGTTTTATTTTTTAGGGAGGAGCTACAATAGCTCTCATATCTCAAACACGTATTCTATTTGATATTCTTTCCTGACAATTGTGGATGTTAGAAAATATTTCAGCCTTTTTTTTGAGGGGGAAAGAATACATATGAGCATATTTGGAAAATAATCACAACATACAATGTAAAAATAAAGTGAAAAATTTAGGAGCACATTATTAATTTATTATCCAAATAATATATATTTTTTGTGTGCTGGAGATAAGTCAGTGATCAAGAAATGCAAGATTTCTGTACTCCTGGAGGTTATATTCTTAAGCAATCTCTGAGTATAATGAGGACCAAGGCTATAGATCTATAGTGATGAGATGATGTCTATATGTCAAAAGAACTACAATAATATGTTTAGTATGTATTAAGTGTTAGCTGATAGAGCTTGAATAATTACACAGGGGGAGGGAGAAATTATCTCAGGCAGCAGAGTTGTATGATTAAAGCATGACTACAAGAATGCAATGAGAAATGGACTGGTTTGCCTGATGTCCAGGGGCTATTTTTGGGAATAGTTGGGGACAGAATTTGGGAGATAGGTAAGAAACCACTGAAAACTTGTGAGCAGGGAAGTGACAGTATAAAATTGGTGATGACACAATAGACATGAAAATCAAGTTAGAAAGTGGAATACTGAAATAGATCAGGGATGGATTAAGGGTTATGTCAGTGGGAATGCAAAGTTAATGAAACATATAACACATTTGAAAGGAAGACTCAATAGACTTGGGGCTAGTGAATATGAAACCAGAAAAGAAGAGATGAATTCAGGGTCACTCCTGTATTTCAGACCAGTTTTTCAATAAGGTGACATTTGTACAAATGGAGAATTCTAGATGGGGGAATAGTTTGGAAGGATCAATGATGAGTTATGGTTTAGGTATGTGCAGTCATAGAATTAGAATAGTTTTAATTTATTCGAACTTTATTTACCTTGAAATTTTCTTACCAGTATTCTTAAATATATAGACAAATTTAAAGTCTAGTACAATAATGGGATTCCTGGGTCAAATGGTATTTCTGTTTCTAGATCCTTGAGGAATTGCCACACTGTCTTGAACAATGGTTGAACTAATTTACACTCCCACCAACAATGTAAAAGTGTTCCTATTTCTTCACATCCTCTCCAGCATCTGTTGTCTCCTGATTTTTTAATGATAGCCATGCTAACTGGCGTGACATGGTATCTCAATGTAGTTTTGATTTGCATTTCTCTAATGAGCAGTGATGAGCTTTTTTTTCATGTTTGTTGGCTTCATAAATGTCTTCTTTTGAAAAGTTTGTTTATATCCTTTGCCCACTTTTTGATGGAGTTGTTTGTTTTCTTGTAAATTTGTTTAAGTTCTTTGTAGATTCTAGATATTAGTCTTTTGTCAGCTGGGTAGATTGCAAAATTTTTTTCCCATTCTGTCAGTTACTGGTTCATTCTAATGATAGTTTCTTTTGCTGTGCAAAAGCTCTTAAATGTAATTAGATCTCATTTGTCTGTTTTGGCTTTTGTCATTGCTTTTAGTGTTTTATGCCTATGCCCTGAACAGTATTGTCTAGGTTTTGTTCTAGAATTCTTATGGTGTTAGTTCTTATGTTTAAATCTTTAATCCATCTGGAGTTAAATTTTGTCTAAGGTACAGGGGAAGGGACCCAGTTTCAGCTTTCAAGGTAGAAGGATCAGTTGAGCCCAGGAGTTCAGGACCAGCCTGGGTAACAAAGTGATACATGATCACTACATAAAATAAAAATAAAACATTCGGCAGGCATGATGGCACATGCCTGTGGTACAGCTACTCAGGAGGGTAAGGTGGGAGGAGTCAGCTGAGCCTGGGAGATCAAGGCTGCAGCAACCCATGATTGTGCCACTGCACTCCAGACTGGGCAACAGAGTGAGACCTTGTTTTAAAAAAAGCATCACACACACACACACACACACACACACACACACACACACACACAAACACAAAATTGTCCTCAGCTACATAAAAATATATGTTAAAATGCTAATGTCAAGAAGTGGAATTACGCATGTTCTTACTACTTTTCTGTTTTTTGAAACTTTCTTATGCGACCACATTTTACACTTTGAGAATCAAAAAAACAAGAAAGAAGTACTTAGTAATCATCATGATAAACAGTATTATAAACATAAAGATAATCAGAAAATTAGACTTGAGGTATAATTAATTTCTCCTTTTGACTGTTTATATGGCAAATGATATCTTAGAGCCCTCTTCAATTGGAGTAATAAAAAATAAACATTACTGTTGCATTATGCACCTGCAGGCCTTTATTAGATCTGTGGTTGATTAACCTACAAGCAGTTGTCAGAAAAATGGACATGAACATTTGTGTTAGATATTATAAAACCATCATTCTTTCTGTTACCCTTAAGACAGGGGAAAGACTTTAGGATATCCTATTTATGATGAGCCTAAAAATAGGAGCAAATGAGCAGTGGACCTAAAACGGGATACACAAATTGGTGATTAGAGAGATGCAGATTGGCCTCCAGAGAGAATAATTAACTATCACAGTCCAGCTACTTGGGTGCAAGATGGGATGTGGGAATATCGTTTCCCATCTACATGATTAATTGTATTATCAGATTACAAGAAATCTTAGAAGTCATAACTAATGAAACATCTAAAGCTTTAGATTTGTTAGCTGTACAATCTACACAAATAAGAAATGTAGTCTATCAAAACAGACTAGCATTAGATCATCTGCTGGCCTCAGAAGCAAGAGTCTGTGGTAAATCTAACTGTTGTTTAGAAGCTAATAACAATGGACAGGTAGTTATGGAAATCACTGACAAGATGAGAAAGTTATGCCCATGTTCCCGTCCAAACCTGGAAAAGCTTGAACTTCAGACTCTCTTTCTGGTGAACGGTTCTTATCCTTTCAGCAAATTCAAGACTCTCATAGGTAGTGTAGTATTTATATTAGGTGGTTTTCTCATATTCCCTTGTTTATTGTCACTCCTGTTTAGGAGTATACAGTCTACCACAGAGGCAGTGGTGACACAACACTTGTCAGATAATAGCACTAAGTAGGTATCAGCCATTTTCCACAAGAAGAAAGCTAATCTCACGAAAGGCAGAAGGCTATGAAATTGGCGTAAGTCTTTTATAGGGTATTTTCCTTTCTCATGTCTCCCCTTCCTCACCTTCTATGTGGCTTACAAAACACAGATATATGAGGATGAAGTAAAGAGGCTAAGCCTTAGACATCATTTGTAAAACAACTTGCTAATGTGTAATATAACTCCTACATATTCACAAGCAAATGGCACAGGAAAGAACTCCAGGTTTAACTCCTAACTGGCTTACTCGTGCTTCTCTCAAGGGAAAAGCCAAAAATGTGCCCCCAGGTGGATGGTTGGTTAGTCAATGACAGGCAAGACTCCCTGAAAGATGGGAGCAATCTAAGACAGGCACAGCCATGGGGAGGCCAATAAAGGCTAAAGTCATACCAAAAGCCAGTCTGCTCCCATGAAGAAAACAAGCACCTCTAGGAGCAGATATACCAGTAAGGTAACTTCCCAGGCAAGCAAATAAGTTGCCTGTGTGCCCCTCAGGTGGATGGCTGGTTAGTCAATGATGGGTAAGACTCCCTGAAAGATGGGGAGCAACCTAAGACAGGCACAGCCACGGGGGAGGCCAGACAAAGGCTAAGGTCATACCAAAAGCCAGTCTGTTCCCATGAAGAAGAAGAAGCACTAGAAGCAGATACACCAGCAAGGTAATTTCCCAGGCAAGTAAGTTGCCTGTGAGGCAACATGGACCTTGTCCTACTATTCTAGCATTCTGTGCATCAAAAAGAAGGTAAAAGCTGCTTTCAGGGAATTACCCCTCATTAACTAACCAGCCATCCACCTGGGGGGGCACATTTTTGGCTTTTCCCTTGGAGAGGAGCATGAGTAAGCCAGTTAGGAGTTAAACCTGGAATTCTTTCCTGTGCTGTTTGCTTGCACCTAAGTAGGAGTTACATTACACTTTATCAAGTTATTTTACAAGTGATGTTTAAGGCTTAGCCTCTTTACTTCATCCTCACACATCTGTGTTTTGTAAGCCACATTGAAGATGAGGAAAGAGAGACATAGGAAAGCATAATAGTATCTAGATTAAAAAAAAATCTGATAATAGTATCTAGATTTTAAAGAAAGCTTTTAGAGGGGGAAATGTGGAAGGAAATTAAAATAGAACAGAATATAGTTTAAATAATAAACATAACATAGGTACTAGTTAACTAACAGTAAAGGCAAAGCAGACTGGGGCACCACCCCTCTCTTTACATAGATAAGAGCACCAGAGCACATCTTTAGGGCTGCAGCCAGCACATCCTGCATTTTCTGTTCTTGTGATCTCCCTGGATGACCTCCCCCACACCTTTTGACCCCCTACCTCAACTGCAAGGTTATAGAGTCAAATAATCACGAAGCTCAAGATTGTAAAACCTGATTCACTGTCTGTCTGAAACCCAATTCCGGCCTCAATTTCCAGCCTCAAACAGCATATAAGCTGAACTGCCTACTTTGTTAGGGTAGACAACCATTTTAGGCATGAGCCTGCTGCCATCCTGAGCACCTGGGCATCTGAGATAAAGTTCTCTTTGGTCTCAAAAAAAAAAAAAAAAAAAGACTAGTACAAAAATTCCATATACCCAATACATCTGGATTCAACAATTTTCATTTTGTCATATTAGTTTTATCTATATGTCTGCCTCTCGGTTTTATCCATCTTTTTGACAGAACCATTTAAAAATAACTTGCAGTTACAATAAAATTTCATTTTTAAACACTTCAGGATGTATATTTTAAGAACATCAACTTTGGTTTTGAAAGAAATCAAGACCAAAAGTGTTTCACTTAATGATATAGGCAGGCTGTTTTAGACCCTTAGGTTGCCTGATGGTCAAATGCACTACTCTTTCCTCCTACCACGTAATAACTTCCATCTTTATATTTGATATTTATTGCTTGGAGTGTTCAGACATATAAACTAGATTCATGCAAATAAAAACACTGACTATAGAAGAGGTCTACTGAGGTTTTATGGATAGGAAGAGATTTAGAGAGCTAAGAGAAGATGAATGAAAACAGAACAGTGGAGCAGAAATAGTATTTGCATAGGGGAAATTTAATGGTTGGATCAAGTGGTCTTTAGTGATGTCTGACCATAACTGATTATATGGCCTTGGAAATTGGGAAGTAGGCCAAGATCAGGTTCTGAGATGGACTTTATGGACCACTTCCTTTGTTTCTTAAAAATTCCATGTCTCCCACTAAAAAAGCAGTATTTTGGGTTGTTGTATATACATAGCATGATTGTGATATAATTTTACTAATAACCTAGTAAACACAGACATATAATTATGAGATCATGGTAGATAGGAGGTCTGGTTGAACATATGTGGTCTGTGTCAAAGTAGAAGGGATTTCAAAATTGCCCTGTGTGCTCTTTTTTTTTTTAATTGCATTTTAGGTTTGGGGGTACATGTGAAGAACATGGAAGATTGTTGCATAGGTACACACATGGCAGTGTGATTTGCTGCCTTCCTCCCCCATCACCTATATCCGGCATTTCTCTCCATGCTATCCCTCCCCAACTCCCCCACCCCCCCACTATCCCTCCCCTTTTTCCCCCGACAGACCCCAGTGTGTGATACTCCCCTCCCTGTGTCCATGTGTTCGCATTGTTCAACACCCGCCTATGAGTGAGAACATGCGGTGTTTGATTTTCTGTTCTTGTGTCAGTTTGCTGAGAATGATGGTTTCCAGGTTCATCCATGTCCCTACAAAGGACACGAACTCATCATTTTTGATGGCTGTGTAATATTCCATGGTGTATATGTGCCACATTTTCCCTGTCCAGTCTATCATCGATGGGCATTTGGGTTGGTTCCAGGTCTTTGCTATTGTAAACTGTGCTGCAATGAACATTCGTGTGCATGTGTCCTTATAGTAGAACGATTTATAGTCTTTTGGATATATACCCAGTAATGGGATTGCTGGATCAATGGAATTTCTATTTCTAGGCCCTGTGTGCTCTTAACGGGTTACAGTTGTGTTGTTAAAGTGCTTTGCAACTTGAAAGAACTGTTGAGAGAATAAAGCTTGTTATGAGAGATCATTGCAGCTCATGGCTATTTTATTATTGTTGTGACACTGGAGAACATGACTTTTTGGGAATGGGCTCCCAGGGACCAATGTATGATGTATACGCTTGAAATGGAAAAATTCATAAAGTATTCAAATTTGCAGGACAAACTCTTTTAGTTTTAATATTTTTAGTGTATTCACCTTTGGAATTTTTTTATGTCTTTTTGTTAGAGACAGGTTCTCAATTCTATTGCCCAGGCTGGATTGCAGTGGTGTAACCAAAGTTCACTACATCCTTGAACTCCTGGGCTCAAGCAATCCTCTCACCTCAGCCTCTTGAGTAGCTGGGACTACATTCATGAGCCACTGCACCTGGCTAATTTAAAAATTCATTATAGAGATAGGGTCTCACAGTATTACCCAGGCTGGTCTCAAAATCTTGTGCTCAAACAATCCTCCCACTTCAGCCTCCGGCATGGCTGGAATTACTGGCATGGGCCAGCACACCTAGCTGTGTCTTTTATTCAGTGTTCATTCCACATAGGCTAGGTGTTTGGGGGAATAAAAATGTGAATCACCTTAATAACCTTACAGTTCAGGACTTGGACTCTGTGCTGGATTGAATAGTGTCCCCCACCAAAAAAAAATTCCCATGTCCACATGAAGAATATCAGACTGTGTCTTTATTTGGAAATAGGGTCCTTATAGATATGACTAGTTAGGTTAAGATTGTAGTACTAGATTGGGATGGTATCTTATAGGAAGAGAAGAGGACATACAGATTCACAAAGTTATAGAGAGAATGCCATGTGAAGATATTGGCAGGGATTGGAGTGATGTGCCTATAAGCCAGGAAACACCAAGGATTACTGGCAACCACTGAAAATAGGGAGGGTGGTATGGAACAGATTCTTCCTTGGAGCCTCCAGAGGAAGCAACCCTGCTAACACCTTGATTTTAGGACTTCTAGGTTCCAGAACTTTGAGAGAATAAATTTCTGTTGTTTTAAGTTACCTCCTTTGTGATCATACATATTTTTTATTTAATAAAAATTTTAAAAAATTGTACAAATTTATGGGGTAGACGTGAAATTTTATTACGTGTATATTATGTATAGTGAGCCATTCAAGGATATTTAGGGTGTCCATCACCTGAATACAATACATTTTTGTTAACTATAGTCACACTATTCTGCTATCAAGCATTAAATTTATTCGTTCTAACTATATGTTTGTACTCCTTAACCCACTTATCATCTTCCTTCTTTCCCTCATGTACCTGTCCCAATCTCTGTTCTCTTTCCACTCTATCTCCCTCCATGTGATGAAATGTTTTAGCTCCCACTTGTAAATGAAAACATGTGATACTTGTATTTTTGTGCCTAGCTTATTTTGCTTAAGATAGTATCTCCAGTTCCACCCATGTTGCTCTAAAATACTATTTATGACTAAATAGTATTCCATTGTGTATATACACAACTTTTTAATCTATTCATTATTGGTGGACACTTAGGTTGATTCTATTATCTTTGCTATTTTGAATAGTGCTGTAATAAACATGCCAGTGTAGATTTTTATTTGATATATATTAATTTCCTTTCCTTTGGGTACTCAGTGGGATTGATGGATCAAATGGTAATTCTATTTTTAGAGTTTTGAGAAATCTCCATACTGCTTTCCATGTATTTGTTTATGTTAATTTAGTATCCTGCCACTTTACTAAATTCATTTCTCAAATCTAAAAGTTTTCTCTCTGGAGTCCTTAGATTTTTGTAGGTATAAGATACCATTAGCAAAGAAGGTCAATTTGACTTCCTCTTCTCCAATTTGGATGCTTTTAATTTTTTCTTTGCCAATTTGCTCTGGCTGAGACTTCCATTACTATGTGGAATAGGTGGTGAAAGAAGGCATCTTTGTCTCATTCCAGTTCTTACAGAAAAGACTTTCAACTTTTCCCCATTCAGTATAATGTTAGTTGTGGATTTGTCGTATATGGCCTTTATTATTTTTAGATATGCTTATTTTCTACCTAATGTGTTGAGGGTTTTTATCATGAAGGTATGTTGAATTTTATCAAATACTTTTCCTGTATTTATTGAGATGATTACATGGTTTTTGTCCTTTATTCCTTTTATGTGGCATATCCTGTTTATCGATTTGTATATCTTGAATCATCCTTGCATCTCTGTTTTAAATCTCACTTTAACATGGTGTATTTTTGCTGTGCTGATGTGGTTTGCTAGTTTTTGCTGAGGAGTTTTGCATCTATGTTCATTAGTACTCACCTGTAGTTTTATTTTTTTCTTGCGTCTTTGTCTGGTTTTGGTATCAAAGTGATGCTAGCCTTGTAGAATGAGTTGATAATTCTCTCTTCAATATTTTAGAATAGTTTCAGGCGGATTGGTACAAGTTTTTTTTACATTTGGTAGAATTTGGCTGTGGCTGTGAACCCATAAGGTCCTGGGCTACTCTATGTTGGGGAAAATTTTATTACTGATTAAGTCTTGCTCCACATCATTGCTCCCTTCAGGTTTTCTATTTCTTCTTGATTCAATCTTTTCATGTTTTATGTGTCCAAGAATTTATCCCTTTCCTTTAGTTTCTCCAGTTTGTTAGCATATAATTGTTCATAATAGTCTCTGATAATCTTTTCTTTTTGTGTGGTATCAGTTGCAATGTCTTCTTTTTTATTTCTGATTTTATTTGGGTATTCTCTCTTTTTTTGTGGTTAGTTTATCAAATTTTATCAATTTTATTGATCTTTTACAACTGAGATTTTGTTTTGTTGATTGTTTATAATGATTTTGTAGTCTCTGCTTCCTTTAGTTCTGCTCTAATCTTTATTTCTTTTGTTCTACTAATTTTGAGTTTGGTTTGTTCTTGCTTTTCTGTTTCCTTGTGGTGCAGTGATAAATTGTTAATTTATAATCTTTCTACTTTTTTGATGTAGTCATTTATTGCTATAAACTTCCCTCTTGGCACTACTATTGCTGTTTCCCATGGGTTTTTGTATGGTGTGTTTCCATTTTCATATGTTTTAAGTGATTTTTTGATTTATTGTAATTTCTTTGTTGACCTAGTGGTTTTTCAGGAGCATGTTGCTTGGTTCCCACATATTTATCTAGTTTCCAAAGTTCCTCCTGTTATTGATTTCTAGCTTTATTTCATTGTGGTCTGTGAAACTTTTTGATACTATTTTGATTTTTAAAACTTTCTTGAGAATTATTTTGTGGCTTAACATATGATCTATCCTGGAGAATGTTCCATGTGCTGATAAAGAATGTATATTCTGCAGTTTTTAGATAGAATGCTCTGTAAATGAAATTTGGTCCACTGGGATAAAGTCCAGTTTAAATCCTGTTTCTGTGTTGATTTTATATATCTAGATGATGAGTCTAATGCTGACAGCAGGATGTAAAGTCCTCCACTATTATTCTATTGCAGTCTATTTCTCTCTTTAGATCTAGTAATATTTTCTTTACAAATCTGTATACTTCAGTGTGGGGTACATATATATTTATAATTGTCATATCTTCTTCCTGGATTCATACCTTCATTATTATATAATGACCTTCTTTGTCTTTTTACTATTTTTGAATTAAAGTCTGTTTATCTGACATTAGTGTAGCTACTCCTGCTTGTTTTTGTTTCTGGTTTTATGGAGTGCCTTTTTCCATCCCTTTACTTTTAGTTTATATTAGTCTTTACTGAGAAGGTGAATTTCTTATAAGCAACATATAGTTGGGTCTACAATTTTTTAAAAATAGATCCATTCAGACATTCTATATCTACTTTTTTTTTTTTTTTTTTTTTGAGATGGAGTCTCTGTCACCCAGGCTGGAGTGCAGTGGCATGTGACTCACTGCAACCTCCACCTCCTGGGTTCAAGTGATTCTCCTGACTCAGCCTCCCGAGTAGCTGGGAGTATAGGCACATGCCACCATGCCTGACTAATTTTTATACATTTGGTAGAGATGGGGTTTCACCATGTTGGCCAGGATGGTCTAAATCTCCTGACCTTGTGATCCACCTGCCTGGGCCTCCCAAAGTGCTGGAGTTACAAGCGTGAGCCACCATGCCCAGTCCAACATTCTATATCTTCTAAGTCAAGAATTGAATTTATTTATTTTCAAGATTATTATTGATATTTGAAGCTTTGTTACTGTCATAAATTGTTTTATGGTTTTTATATGTATTCTTTATTTCTTTTTTTTTATTGTTTTTCTTTGTGATTTGATAGATTTCTGTAATAGTAGTATTTGTGTCCTCTCTTCTTCTTTGTATGATTGCTTTACTAGTGAGTTTTATACCTTTCTGTATTTTCATTATGGTAAATTCTGTTCTTTTGATTCCAGACATAGGACTCACTTGATCATTTCTTGTAGGTCTGGTCTAGTGGTAAGGAATTCTCTAGCATTTGCTTTTCTGGGAAACATTTATTTCTCCTTTAAATGTGAAGAATAATTTTGTCAGATATAATATTCTTGGTTGACAATTTTTTTTTCTTTTAGCACTTTTAATATGTTATGATATTCTCTTCTGGCCTGTGAGGTTTTCGCTGAGAAATCTGCAGCTACACTGATGGGGTTTTCTTTAGAGGTGAATAGACACTTTTCTCTTGCTGTTTTTAGGATTCACTCTTTTTCTTTGACTTTAGACAGTTTGACTATAATGTGCCATGGAGAAGATTTTTTTACATTGTATCTTCTTGAGGATCACTGGACATCCCTCATGTCTATGTCTGAATCTCTTGCTAGACTTGGGAAATTTTCATCTATTGTTTCATGAAATTGGTTTTCTAATCCTTTCATTTTCTTTTGTTCTTGGGGATACTGATAATTTAAATATTCAGTCACTTTATATTGTCCCAAATGTCAATAAATTCTTCAGTTCCAGAATTTCTATTTGCTTCTTTTGGAAAAAAATATCTTTTGCTTATTTTAGAAGAAATATCCTTTTGGTAAGCTTCTCATTCATATCCTTGTATGTTTTTCTGATTTCTTTCTATTTTTCGTCAGAATTATCTTATGTCTCACTCAGCTTCTTTAAAATCAATATTTTGAGTTGTTTATCTGGGATTTGGAAATTTCTTTCTGAGTAAGATCTAGTGGTGAGAAATGATTGGTTTTTTTGGAGGTATCATATTTCCTGGCTATTTTTATGTTTTCTGTGTCCTTCTATTGATATCTGCACATGTGTTGTAACAATCACTTCTTTCCATTATTGAATTTACTTTCACGGGGGAGGACATTTTTCTAAAGATATATGTGTGACATTAGTTGTGTAGGCCTCTTTGGCTTTGGTTATGGGTGCATGCAGTTTTGTAATCCCATATGATTTCTTTAGGTGTAAAGAGCATTAGTGGTATTTGTAATGTTTTGGTGAGATAAGGTGTGTTTATTACTGGTGGCTGTGGTGATGTGTTCTGGACTTTAATGGGAGGTGAGATAATTTTTAGGACCACATAGTGGCAGCAGTGTGCTGAGTATGCCTATCCTTGTGCTTCAGGGTAGTTTATGCTGGCACTGATGTTAGTGGTTACTGGTGCACCAATTTTTAGGCCTACAGGTGAGTTGCTTGAATGCCAGCTGTGTCAGTGGTAGATTGGATGGGGGAGGTTCTTGGGTCTCTGGACAGCCAGCATGGCATGGATGATGAAAGTAGCAGTGGCAAGATGATTCTTTGGTACCTGAGCTATCGGCATGTATATTGATGGCTGTGATGAGCTGAGTGGGCAAGTCTCCAGGCTCACATGTGGCACTTACAGATACATGTCAGCTGAGGTGGTTGTGGGTGAATGTATGCCGTACCTCAGGCCTCCAGGAGGAGTGCTTGGATTCCCAAGGTGGTGGATTGGGTTGGGCAATCCCTAGAACCCCAGGCTATGTGCTCTGTCTTGGAATGAGGGGTGAAGCCAGACTTGATAGGCTTGTGCTCTGGTCCCGTAATGGTTAGAACAGGCATCAGCCTTGGTTGGTGGGGGTAGGGTGATCCTTAGGCCCCGGGCATATTGCTTGGGTGAAGGACAGTAGCAGTTACATTGAGACTCTGTTACTGGAGAGGGTGAGGCCTGCCTCAGTGGCCACAACCTGGATCCCCCAGGTAGGTAACTCACATCTCTCTCATGCCCTAGTCCTGGCATAGTTCAAACCCAAGTCCTGGCAGTGGTAGCTCATAACTAGCTTGTGCTCTAGCCCTGGCTACAGGAGCCCCCACCCAGCTTATGACTAAGTCCCAGAGGCAATTCATGCCCTGCGAATGTCCTAGTTTCAGTTCTGGAGGCACTCTCTTCCCAGTGCCAGAAGCTGCAGCCCACACTTCACTTGCTTTTTAGCCCTGACTATGGGAGGGCTCCCAGCTCGGCATCAGCAACCTAAGTTTTCTTCACATCTCAGATTCTGTGCTGCTGGGCCCCAGGATAGCATGCAGGCTGTTAAAGGCAAAGATGGAAAATTTACCTTGCTGTAGCTGGTTATGTCTCAGATAGTGTATGGGACCCAGCACAGTTTTCTTCCTTGAAGCAATTCTGCCCCATGGTCTCCTGGAAATTTTATATTTTAGCTTCAGGGATTGAGAGGATCAAGGATATCTCTAGTAGGCAGAATTGCATAATTTCATCATGGGAATGTGGGCTGCTGAAAGTCTCGCACTTAACCTTTTTCCACATTGGAAAACCACTCCCAGCTCCCAGCCCCCAGCCAATTCCAGCCAACCAGGTTGCCTCTCTTCATTTTCCTTCCTTACTTTTAATGTTTCCTCTCAGTTCTCTGTTGAATTCCAGTGTTCTCTCTTGGACAATGTATTCACAGTGTGCTTGTCTATGTACTATTTTGTTTTTCCTAAGGGGAAGAAGTGGGCATGAAATGCTTCTAGTCAGCCATCTTGAAGTCTGCATCAATGGCAAGATGGTATGGGTGGCCCTTTTCTCTGGGGAGGCTCTTAAAGAGAGGCTGGTTCTGTGAGGGTGCTGTGACTTTCTGTAATGCCTACAAGATCCAGGGAGTTCAAATCCACACAGGTCATTATTACTGAAGGAGCTGATGAAAAAATTCTGAGCAGGGAAGATACCTCCAGTCTCCTCTTACCTCCTTGTACAACTGTACCTGATCTGCGGACCTGCCAGCAGGCTCAGTGCTGCTAGGACTGATGCACATAATCTGGGCATTGGAAAAGTATGATGTAATCATTGATTACTCTGCACCTGTATAATGCCAAACGAAAAGAAATGATATTTTAACAGCTTATTTATTTGAAGAACCAAGATGCTTTTTCATAGTTTTTAGAATCTGGGTCAAAGGTTAAACTTATCAAATAAGTAGAAAACATAAATGATGATTTTGAGTCTAACTTTTTTCATAAATGTCTTTATCTGGTGACAAAATTAGTTTTTCATTTTATAGGAGAGTAACAGATTTATTTTAATCAATATTTGTATTATATGTTGGTACACAGCACAAACTCTGTAATTGTGAGAGTATATCTCCATGAGATGTTAGCAACATTATTTGTGAACAAAGTTGGATTTCTGTCACGTCAGCAAGTGACTAGGACCCTCTCACAACCTGCACAGGGTTAATACGGGTAAGCTGGCCCTTCTTAAGCTCTGCAGCCAGTTTGTGGTTATTAATTGCGGTAGTCCTAGGAAATATGGACTCCAAGTCAAAAGATTAATAATATTCAGTTGTTTTTTTTGTTGTTGTTGTTCTTGTTAATTTTGGATGAAACTAGTCTGCAAGAGAATGTGAAATACTAGACTAAAAAGTCCATGTCTAAAGCTAGATGAAATAGTATTCTTGAGTAGGCATTGATGCTGAAAATTATACATATCAAAATCAATTTCTCATTTATATCAGGAAGTTATTGAACAAAAATTTAACATAGGCTTAAAGAAAATGAAGAAGTACTGCTAATTGGAAAAGGATAAAAGCCTACTTAAGCAGGGCTATGTGTATTTTTTTTTTGTTTGTTTGTTTGTTTTTGGCTTCGGTCCAAGAATCCTTCTCATTTATTATTTTAGCTTTCTGTATTGTGTATTGGATGTCTTTTAGTGGGAATTCTCTACCATCTCATTGATTTCTAAAACCTTTTTCTTCAAGACCAAAGTCAGAGTCTATATATTCTTATGAAGACAACATAGATACCATATTTGGACTACTGTAAAATGAGCTTCATGTTGATTTTTCCAACATGGTAGAAGTAATAGTTTGAGAGGAAAACCATTTGAGAATTTAATTAAAAAACTATTATTTATATAGAAATAAATAGTAGTTGCTTTGTCTGCTCTATTAATCTCAGTTTTCTTCATCTATATAATGAAAGCCATATTATTATGACATTATGAGCTTCTTGTTCACTATAAATTCAAGGCAGCATTGATATACTTAATAGAGTTGTTAATGGTATAGCACGTAACTTTCTACTTCACCCCATATCACTCTTCAGTCTTAAATTTTTAGCCTCTTGCTCAGAGAATTCTAGCTTTTACAATTCCCTATGTGGTTCTGACTTTTGAATCATATTCTTAGCACCATCATTATCACAACTTACCTTGGATAAGCCTCTACTCTCTGACATCTTGATTCTGCTGAACAATGCAGCAATCACAATACAATGTACTTTTGACTCAAGTCTGTAGACTCCAGGTTGACAATTTAATAAAGATGCAGCTGTGTAGTGGCCTTAGTTCATAAATCCTGACTGGGCCTTCAACTATAACCTGCCTGTGTGTTTTGTTCCTTTGTTAAAGGGGGCTTATATTATTTGGTTTTGTGCCAAACTAGATACAGAACTTGGTCCCTTCACTGGCTTCCACAATAAGGACGATTACATGTTATCACTTATAGGTAGGTGTTGAACAATGAGAACACATGGACACAGGGAGGGGGAGCATCACACACTGGGGTCTGTCTGGGGGAAATAGAGAGGGACAGTGGGGGGGGTAGGGAGGTTGGGGAGGGGAAAACATGGGGGAGAAATGCCAGATATAGGTGACAGAGGCTGGAGGCAGCAAACCACATTGCCATGTATGTACCTATGCAACAATCCTACATGTTCTGCACATGTACCCCAGAACCTAAAGTGCAATTATATATATATATATATATGAATATCATGGAGAAGTTTGTTATTACCTACCTTCTGAAGTTTGCTTCTGTCAATTTGTCAAACTTATTCTCCATCTAGTTGTGTTCCTTTGCTGATGAGGAGTTGGGATCCCTTGGAGGAGAAGAGGCGTTCTGGTTTTTGGAGATTTCAGCCTTCTTGCACTGGTTTGTTCCCATCTTTGTGGATTTATCTATCTTTGATCTTTGAAGCTTGTGACCTTTGGATGGGATCTCTGAGTGGATATCCTTTCTGTTGATGTTGAAACTATTTCTTTCTGCATGTTTGTTTTCCTTCTGACAGGCCCCACTGCTCCAGGTTTTCTGGAGGTTCACTCCAGTCCCTGCTTGCCTGGGGAATCACCAGTGGGAGGCTGCAAAACAGCAAAGATTGCTTCCTGTTTCTTCCTCTAGTAGCTTCACCCCAGAAAGTTACCTTCCAGATGCTAGCCAGAGCTCTCCTGTATGAGGTGTCTGTCAGCCCCTGATGGGAGGTGACTCCCAGTCAGGATACATGGGGATCAGTGAGCCACTGGAGGAGGCATTCTGTCCCTTATCAGAGCTCCAGTGCTGTGCTGCAAGATCCATTGCTCCCTTCAGAGTTTCCTAGTAGGGATATTTAAGTCTTTGGAAGCTGAACCCTCAACCACTCATTTTCCCAGGTGCTCTGTCCCAGGAAGTTGGGGACTTTATCTATAAGTCCGTGATAAGCTGCTGCCTTTTTTTGGAGATGCTCTGCCCAGAAGGGAGGGAGTCTAGTGATAGTCAATCTGCAGAGGCCTTGCTGAGCTGCTGTGGGCTCTGTCTAGTTTTTATGTAAACTTCCTGGAGAAGTTGTTTACACAGGTGAGGCTAAAACCACCTACCTGAGCCTCAGCAATGGCAAATGCACCTCTCCCCCACCGAGATGGAACATCCCAGGTCGAGCTCAGACTGCGGTGCTGGCTGCAAGAATTTTAAGCCAATAGATCTTAGCTTGCTGGTCTTCATGGGGGGTGGGACCCACTTAGACAGATAACTTGGCTCCCTGGCTTCATCCCCCTTTTCCAGGGAATGAGCGGTTCTGTCTCATTGGCTTTCCAGGTACCACAGGGGTATGAGTAAAAAAAAAAAAACTGCTGCAACTAAAAGGGCCACCACGTTTTGTGGTGAAAACCCAGGGCGCTGGGGCTGTAGGCAATGGAGGAAGTCTCCTGGTCTGTGGGTGGTGAAGACCATGGGAAAAGCAGAGTATCTCATCCAGAGTGCCAGAGTGTCAGGAAAAGTCCCTAATGGCTTCTCTTGGCTAGGAAAAGGAGTTCTCCAGCCCCTTGCACTTCCTGGGTGAGACAATACCCCACTCTACTTCTATTTCTAGAAATAGAAATACCATTTGACCCAACAATCCCATTACTGGGCATATACACAAAGGATTATACATTATTATAAAGACACATGCTGAAGTATGTTTATTGCAGCACTGTTCACAATAGTGAAGACTTGGAACCAACCCAAATGCCCATTAGTGATTGACTGGATAAAGAAAATGTGTCATATATACACCATGGAATACTATGTAGCCATAAAAAAGGATGAGTTCATGTCTTTTGCAGGGACATGGATAAAGCTGGAAACCATCATTCTCAGCAAACTGACACAAGAACAGAATACCAAACACTGCATGTTCTCACTTATAAGTGGATATTGAATAATGACAATACATGGACTCAGGGGAGGGAAACATCAGACATTGTGGCATATCAGAGGGGTGGGGGCTAGGGGGAGGGATAGCAGGGGTTGGGGGTTAGGGGAGGAATAGCATTAGAAGAAATACCTAATGTAGATGATGGAGTGATGGATGCAGCAAACCACCATGGCACATGTATACCTATGTAACAAACCTGCACATTCTGCACATGTACCCCAGAATTTAAGTGTAATTAAAAAAATAAAAATAGAAATAATTTTAAAAAAGAATATCATGGAGAGTTGCTGGTCATGAAGTAGGGTCACATCGCACAGCACAACTATTTACTTTGAAAAACAATCATTGCCATTAGTCTTGTTTCTTCTCTCAGAATTTTTGAGCCTTTATTGCCAACTGAGGTTTCTTTCTTTCTGCTCTTCCCCTATATAGTGCCCAGTCTATATGGCTTCTTTACTTCTGCTGTTATGTACCCTTTATCCCTATTTTCCTTCTTTTTCTATTGACTCTTAATTATGCTGTCTCTCCTTTATCATGAAGAATAATTCAACCCAACCTTTTACAGCCAAATATGCATGGCCAATCAGCAAACAAAGAGCCTCACAGATAAAGATGTACTGCTCTTAGAAGCTTCCTTATGACTTACATTTTCTTGCTTTTAAAGTTATTAGACTTCATTCTCTCTGACCACATTTGAAAACAACCACAATCACAACCAATTCACTGAAAGATACCACGATGTATAATATTATTTGCTATGCAGAATTTATGTTCTACTTTGGCAATAAGCAGTATGAGTTTTAAAATCTGGAATGTCCTGACACACAAATTTGAGCTAACCATCATTTTATACTGCCAATCTGCTAAAGAAGGAGAATGAATTTAGGAGAATGTGACCCAAAGATGGTCAAAATTATTCATCTTTCTGAATTATCATGCTAATTACTCTGTCATTGGTCTTTGATAATCTAATGTATAGAAAATCTTAGATCACTAACTTCTCTTTCAACAATATAATGTCCTGATTTTTAATGGCTTTTGTAAGAACTTGGATTTTGAATAGCAAATAGTGATCCTTTATGAAGCGAGACACTATTTTTCTTTGAGAAAGATGGCCAGTTATAGTTATTTTCTGCAGTTATATGTGTGCTAAAAGCATAGATTGGTGCTATTTATTGACTTTTCCTGGGTTATTGATTCTGGTTATATCTTTGCTTTGTGGATTGAGATGGCACTTACTAGTTTTATAGGCAAATTGGAGCATCCCTCACCAATGCATAGTGTCTGGTATTTCCATACACTTTGCTAGTTTCTCCACTTGCTATAGCCATGTGGCTTCACTCCAGAGTTTTCTACATTATGTTCTAGAAGTGTCTCTTTTGCTTGCTCTGGGGGGAATGTAGACTTAGCCAGTTAACTTTAAAGGAGTTATAAAGCAATGCAATAATTACCCATTTTTGTAATGGGTTTGTTGGGCTGAATGGACTTTGAATTGCTATGGTTTTCATAAAAAGGTCGGATTATGATCAAAGATTTAAAGCAGGGAATCTTTCTTAGCCATTTGATGCTGTTAGACTGCTGCATTATCTCGGTAACTGGTTTTTAAACAACGACCATTCCAGATATTCAATCTTTGAAGACAATTGGATACAAGTACAGTTTGGACAATTTTGATTTTTTGTGGTCATATCAGTTTGCTATTATGTTCTGCCTGGCATCCTGAATGCTCTAGACTACCCATTTTCCTGATCTGAGTTTAAACCCTGTTGCCAAAATACTAGCTTATGGAGACTGTTCATTCAAGTGACCATGTAACCAATGCAAGTTGCCTATAAAGTTTATTTTTGGCAGGTTTAAACATAATTTTTGCTTTATTCAGTTTGAGTGAGCATATACCTTTTGTGTTGAAGAAAAACAACCTAACATTTATTGAGCACAAATAGCTCCTGACGCTGTTCTATACACTGGAGGATTATGGGATTCCACTGTGTCACATTCACTTAATAATTAGAAATAATATTCAGGAAAATAATATTCTAACTATGTGAATGAAAAATAAATAGAATGGAAATTACATTTTATGAGCATGCAAATGATCCAATCAGCCTATAAAATTAATGAGATGGATCTACCCCAACTGTGACAATGAGTCAAATGGACAACATACACTTCCCTGCAGTATTAGAATCCCACTCCAACATACTAACAAGCATGTTCACACCTGCTCTGATCGTCTCTGTACTATCTAACCCACAATTCCTGGATGCCTTCAAAGACAGACATGCTATTCAGATATTCTTTGATATTCCAACTTTTTGTCAAGGAAAGGGCATTGGCTTCAGAAGAGAAAAGTCTGCATTTTTTTTTCCAGCTCTATGGCTAGCTAGCTGTATTATTCTAGTTATGAGACCTCTCTGGATTTTAGTTTCCTTGCCTGTAAAATATGAATAAAAATACCTATTTTGCAAGGTTGCTAATGTAAAATTATTTGAGGTAACAGCCATGAAATAAACAATACTATACCTAGCACACAACTAAACCAAATTTTTAGTTTTTTTCCTTCTTTACTTTTTTTTCTATATACCCTAAACTTCTACATTAGATCATTGAGATAACACCTCATGTATTTCCTTTTGGATTGGTCCACTCCCTGGCTTCATTTGTCAAGGTGTATAAACTCTGTCCATGCTTTGTGCCCTTCAGGATGTCTTTGGTGGGCTGAAACCAGCCCTGTTTAACCTGCTTCCCGTATGCTGTACACTGCACATATCAGTTGCCCCTTCAGATGTCCTCCTGGTTTTAGCTCCTGTGTTATACCTTCTTATCCCAAAGCGTGCCTCTGGCAGGCTTAAAAATAATGTTAAAAAACCTCATACATTATGGCATCTTTTTATTTCACAGACGACTGGGGAAAGGAAAAGTTAGAGTCTACTTTAGAGGTATGAAATGTGCTTGTGGCTGCAATGGCTGGATTGCAGAGGAGGACAAGGCCTATTTACATAAATAAAGACTTGGAGCCAATGAAGGAGAAACTTCGGGAGAATCAACATTTACATATTTTGATAATTGAAGAATATAGGGAGCATATGGTATTGAAAATAGCACAGGAGTTATGGTTCATATGTGGGGATACCGGATGAGGGACAATATAGCACAATAAAGCAAGGCGAATGGCCTTCCTAATCACCAGCTGTGTATATTTGAGGGAAATTTATAACCTTCAACCTCCATACTTTTAATGTTAAAAAGAGAGAATGGAAGTGATTCTGGTCTCGGGTTGGTCAAATGAATTAATTGTTATAGAATAATTAGCATAGTGCTGGAACTTACTGAGTATGCAGTGAAGATGGGGTGTTATTGTTATCCAAGGTTTTCTGAAGGAATAAGTGGAGTCATGGAGAGAAGCTGGGAGAACCAGAGTTTCTGATTGGATTCAATTGACTTGGTCATTTTGTTGTTATTGTTGTTGTTGATGTTTTCAAAATGGACCAAATCTGTTAGCTTCATTTGCTGATTGTAAATACTAGTTTTCAATTAGCATCCAATAAGATTTTTTTTCTTTTGCTTTAATCAAGCATTGAAACAGTTTATTTAAAATGTTATGTTTAAAATTATTAAAATTAGAAAGGAGAATAAAATGAATGCATATTCCTTATATTTGCTAAGGAAATGGGTTTTGAATAAAACATAGCTAACAGTGGCCAACTATCTTTTTAGTTTGTGACTCAGGATGTAAAGTTAAGTACATAACAACTTCTAGCTGATTGCTTTGAAGGTTTACTAGGTAATGACATTGCTTAGGTGTGAACTTCATGTTGCTTGTTTTTAGATTTCTAAGTATCGCTGTTTTTGTGTTAGAACATTTTGTGTCAACATCACAGTTATCCAGTTTTATTCTGGGCCAGACTAACCAATGCTATATAAAAAGGAAAGGGTGCTATAAACTGGCTAATAACTGTTTACATGTATCATTAGAATTGGGTTGAACACAATAATGCTAGACTTTCTTAACCCTGGTAAGAAAAATCATTGCAGCATTAATGTCTCAAAGTCTGTTATTTCCTCAATATTGTAAAATATTTCTGTGGATCTTAGGGAAGACAGACAGGTCAGCAAAAGTCCAAGCTCCTGGGGCTATGGTGATCTCCTAAGAGTGGTGGACATTAGGATGTTCCAAAGATGAATCCCTATAATAAGAGGTTGGAACTACTTGTGCTTGATATTGAAGCAAATTTGTCACCAACTTCTCCAACTTTCAAGAAAAATCCATGTTTTTCAGACAGCTGAAAACTTTGGGTAATTTCTTATGTTTTTTCTTTCTCTCTTTTTCTGCTCTTTCTCCTTCTCTTTCTCTCTCTGTCTCTTTTTCTCACCTCACCTCTGTAAAAACTTAGGCAAGAATCTTTCTGTGCTGGCTTTTACTCTAGGAAGTATAATTATTTTTCATTAAAACTATTAAAAAAACAGTCATTATATAAGTTGTGACTCTCCCCACAACTTTATTTTTAAAGTATCTGTGGTTTGATTTCTTGGTATCCACAGGACTCTGAATGAATTTTTTGACAGCTGAATATATCTTTAAGCATTCTGCTTCCAAAATTCTCTAATTTACATATATCTAAGAGTCCATTTTTGTGGGAAGAATGTCCTTGAGAAGATCTTCATAGTAAGAACTTAAGAGTGATGAATCATAGAAGAAACAGTAATACTATTTTAGCTCTAGTGAAAATTTCTGTTCACTTATAAGCCAAGAAGATAAACAGGAGTGAATTTCAAAAATAAGTTTATCTACACAAATGGCCTGACCAACCTCTGATGGTAAATGTCTGTAATAGAAAAGTAAGCATTGACAACAGAAAACAGGATTGTTTGTTATGCCAGAGAAGATGAACAAAATTTATGGCAATCTTTCAGGTACCAGGCCTAATAAGGAGAGATACTGCATCCAGATTAAGTGAAATAGCTGTCACCTGGCTGCACCAGTGGAGTTGCCTTCAGTACTTAAATGTGCAAATACTTGCTCTATAGCTTGGTGATTCTGAGGTGGTTCCGGCTGCAAAATCTTTTATAATTAATTACATGAATATTGCCATTCACTTGGGGAGGCAGGTGATTGCCTACCTAAGTGTTAGTCTAAGACATTACAATATCAATAACACTACGGATTTCAATTGACTTCAAAATGTATGCCTGTTGAAATATTCATTATTGCACCCTTGATTATGTGTATTTAGTCTTCTATGCTTATTTTTTAATGTAATAATACTAAGGCTAATTAACAGGAGGCAGATTTTGAAGAATTTTTTTATAAGACAATGAAATGTGTGTGTGTGTGCATGCATGAGTGTGTTCGTGTGTCTTTCTGATTTTTTTTCATGTTCTGATGGGGCTTTTCATTTGAACTCTAAAAAATTCTTGTACATTATTGAAGCTAGCAAAATAACATGAGACAAATGGCAAAGGAGAGGTAAAAGGGGCAGAAAATTTTTTTTTAGTTAATTATATTTCTGATCTTGATTTAGTTGTGAAAAATCTAGTAATTCTGGTCTCTCTGTAAAACATATAAATGTTTATTGTAAAGCCACACCTGGATTTTCTTAATTAAGATATTCAAAGGAAATAGAAAGAGAAAAGGTGATGGCATTGCAGAACAATAGAGGGAAAAACTGTGTAGAAGAGCTTAGTTCCTTAAGGGGCATTTTAAGGCAGTATATGGGTTATGGGCCAAATACATCAAGTACAAACTGCAAAGGACTATAGAGATGATCCAGGCTAGTTTCTTCATTTTACAGACTGTATTTGTAATCATCCTTTCTAATAAGTATTGAGGAATACTGAAAGTAAAGAAACCCTGAATATGGTACACTGTCTTATTAAATGTAGAATTATTTTTTTAAATTCAAGTTTTTCAGGTCTTCTTGACAAAATATACAGAAAGATGTGTGTGTGTGTGTGTGTGTGTGTGTGTGTGTGTGTGTGTTTTATATAATTTCTATAGTTTTTGTGGTCCTGTTTTGCTTTCTGGTGTGGAGAATAAGGTTCTGAAAACTTGGTGAGAAGCCTGCCATTAAATTATTGCTGCTGTTTTTAAAAACATATGTTTTCAAACATTCTTCAAAGAATGTTGGTTGCACTGTGGTTTTAATCCCCCAAAGCCCTTAATATAGGGTTATATTTTTTATGGTTTTGAAGTTTTTGATTACTCCATTAGGAACATTTCTTGTGAGGCTGAATTATAATAAAACGGTAGACTTCAGAGGAAAAACAACAGTATGTAGTTTTATTCAAATGGATATTCAGTGCTTAAGCAGCACAAACTGTAACAGGTAGGCTGCAGTGCTGCTGCAGATTTCCTTACAGGAGAAACTAGCTGGTCTTGATTACTTCAACTCTGTTGACTTTGGTGAGTGGTTTCAATTAAAACATTCCCCATAGCTTCAGATACAAAGCTTTTTCTTTATTAAAATTGTTTTGGAGATAAAACTTATGAAACCAGGAGTCATATCATTAAGAGTTTCGATTTAGTGTGTTGAAAGAAAAGAATTCAGATTTCCTTTGTATGATTCAAATGAAAGCAGTACTTTAATTCTAGCAATATTGTAGGTAAGAGCAATGGAATCTGAGTTAGAACATCATGGTAGAGCTCTGACTCAGTCTTTGACTTGTTTAATGACTTTGGGGCAAATATTACTCATCTTTTTATTTCAATATGTTAACTAAATTTGTGACCTTCTTCTTTTAAGATCTTTCGTCCATCTACTGTGCCAGAATTTATTTTTACTATGTGACTTATTTTCAGGATGGCACTGGACATGGACAAGTTTCTTGATCTTTTACTTTGCCCTTTATGTGAATCAAATTTAATTCTTAGTGTTGAAAATTTGCTATTCATCTTGCTGTTTCCCAGTAGATATTCCTGACACTTTGTCTTTAGACAGATTAGGATTTTTATTTTTGGAAGACTTCAAACGAAACGATCATTTGTCTTCCCTTTTAAACTCATTCTAATATTCAACAAAACCTAGATTTTCTTTCTTTCTGTTTTTGAGTATTTATTTACATATTAAGGCAACAGTTATATGCAAAGACATATGCAGGTCCCAAGTGCATAATTTGATGAGTTTTTATGAATTCATGCAACTGTGTAATTTATGCTCAATCGCTTATAGAAACATAGAATATTTCTATCACTCCAGAAAGGTTATTCATGGGTCTTTTCAGTTAATCTTTATCAAAAAAGCAGCTACTTTTCTGATTTTTTCACTGTAGGGTAATTCCTGCTCTGTGGAATTTCATATAAAAGCAATTATACAGTATGATCTTTTGAATCAGCTTCTTTTGCACAGTATAAATGAATATTCGCTTAGGATAATAGACCCTAGCTGCATCCATGTTGCTGCAAAGTATATGATTTTATTCTTTTTATGACTGCATAGTATTCCATGGTTTATATGTGCCACATTTTCTTTATCCAATCTACTGTTGAAGGGCACCTAGTTTGGTTCCATGTCTTTGCTATTGTGAATAGTGTTGCAGTGAACATATGGGTGCATGTGTCTTTTTAGCAGAAAGACTTACTTTCCTTTGGGTATATACCTGGTAATGAAATTGCTAGATCAAATGGTAGTTCAACTCTTAGTTTTTTGGACATCTCCAAACTATCCTCCACAGTAACTGGACTAATTTATACTCCCACCAGCAGTGTATATGTGTTTGCTTTTCACTGTAGCCTTGACAGCATCTGTGGCTTTTAGATTTATTTTTACACGAGTCAGAATGGCATCCATTGTGGTTTTTGATTTACATTTCTGTGATTAGTGATGATGAGCATTTTTTCCCCATAGGTTTGTTGGCCACTTTTATGTCATCTTTTGAGAAGTATCTGTTCATGTTCATGTCTTTGGCCCATTTATTAATGGGGTTGTTTTTTGCTTGAGGATTTGTTTTAGTTCCTCATAAATTCTGCATATTAGGTCTTTGTCAGATGCATAGTTTGCAAATATTTTCTCCCTTTCTATAGGTTGTTTATTTACTCCCATGATAATCTCTCTTGCTGTAGAGAAGCTCTTTAGTTTAATTAGGTCCCACTTGTCAATTTTTGTATCTATTGCAATTGCTTTTGAGTAGTTGGTCTTAAATTCTTTACCAAGGCTGATACTGAGAAGGATATTTTCTAGGTTTTCATCTAAGATTTTTATACTTTCAGGTCTAGCATTTAAGTCACGAATCCGTCTTGAGTTTTTTTTTGTATATGGTGAAAAACAAAGGTCCAGTTTTATTTTTCTGCATATGGATGTCAGAGTCTTTTTGTAGGTCAGTAAAAACTTGTTTTATGATTCTGGGCACTCCAATGTTGAGTGCATATATATTTAGTATAGTTAATTCTTATTAAATTTGCAAACCAAAAATTACATTCTAACTCCCCTTTCCACCCCCAGCTAATTAAATGGACCCTCCTCTTGGCCAGCAGGACACATGAAAACCTGAAATACTAGTTCAGTTTGACAGAAAGAGGGGAGTCCCTTTGGAGTTTAGATTTACATTTTTCTGATGGCACACAACTGACCAGCATTAACATTAAAAGAGAGATTGGTGAGGGACAATAGCTCATGCCTGTAATAACAGCATTTTGGGAGGCCAAGACAGAAGGATTGCTTAAGGCCAGGAGTTTGAGACCAGCCTTGGAGGGGAAGATTGTTTGAGCTAAGGAAATTGAGACTGCATTGAGCTGTGTTACCACGGCTGCACTCCAGCCGGGATGACAGAGTGAGACCTTGTTTCAGTTAATGAATTAATTAGTCATCCTAAGACTGACAGAATAGACTCTTTGTAGCAGCAAGATACCAAATTCCAAACTGACTATAGTATAGTATCATATTGCAGTCAATAGGGCCATGAAATAAATAAAAATATTTTACCTCCAAATATATTTCTTTGACATATTTTGAAATGGCCTTGCAGAGCTGTCTCTTGTGGTGGAAATTCACATTCTTATAGAGATTCCCTTACCTTTCTTGGCCTTTTTCCTGATCCCAAAGAGATTAGCTGAGAGTTTAGTATAGTTTAAATGTGTGGAGAGGAAATATTTGTCATCTATTTCCTCAGCCACCTATGAGACTTCAACTACATAATAAAGACCTTGATCCCCATAGCCCCTTTCTTAACCCAGATACTTCTTTCTGTTGATTCCAGGTCTTTAGGTCATAACGTAAGTCTTTCAACCAATTACCAATCAGGCAATATTTGAATCCTCCTATTACCTGAAAGCCCCCTCTTTGAGTTGTCCCACCTTTCTAGACTTGAACCAACGTATACCTCACACGTATTGGTTGTCTTATGTCTCCCTAAAATATAAAACAGGCTGTAACCTAGCCTCCTTAGGTATATGTTCTCAGGATCTTCTGAGGTCCTGATCCTCAATGTTGGCAAAATAACCTTCTAAATGGATTGAGAGCTGTCTCAGATACTTTTCATTTACAAATTGAACTCTTTCTAGTTATACAATGCCCTTCTTTGTCTTTTCTTAAATGATTGTCATTCTTGAAAGTCTGTGTTATCTGCTATAGGAATAATAACCCCTGCTCTTTTTTTTTTTTAATACCATTTGCATGATAGATCATTCTCCATCCTTTTACTTTGAGCCTGTGAGTATTGTTACATATTAGATTGGTTTCTAGAAAACAACAGACAGTTGAGTCTTGTTTTTTCTGATTCAACTTGCCATTGTATATCTTTAACCTGGAGGTGTTTAGCCCGTTTACATTCAAGGTTAATAATGATATGTGAGAATTTGATCCTTCCATCATGTTGTTAGCTGGTTGTTAGGTAGACTTGATTGTGTAGTTACTTTTTAATGTCTCTGGGCTATGTACTGAAGTGTGTGTGTGTGCGTGTGTGTGTGTGTGTGTGTGTGTGTACATGTATCATTCTTTCATTTATATGTTTATCATTCCCTTAAGAACCGCTTATAAGGCTAGTATAGGGGTATTGGATTTCTTTAGCATTTGCTTCTCTAAAAGAATTTTATTTCCACTTTGCTTATGAAGCTTAGTTTAGTGGGATATAAAATATTTGGTTGGAATTTTTTAAGGATGCTGAAAATAGGACCCCAATCTCTTCTGGCTTATGAGATTTCTGATGAAAAGTCTGCTATTAGTCTGATGGGGTTGTCTTTGTAAGTGACCTCTTTCTTCTATCTAGCTCTCATTAAGATCTTTTCTTTCACATTGACCTTGGACAATCTGACGACTATGTTTTTAACGGATGGCCATCTTGTTTAGTATCTTGTAGGGGTTCTCTGAATTTCTTGAATTTTCATGTTGATCTCTTTAGCAACACTAGAAAAATTTTCACAAAGTGTTTTCTCAAATATGTTTTGCAGTTGCTTCCTCTCTCTTCTTCTCTGTCAGGAATGCCAATGAGTTAAATGTTTGTTCTATTTACATGATTCCACTTTTCTTTTTTTTTTTTTTATTTATTTATTTTAGTTTTGGTACATACTATATTCTGGAATTTCTCCCCGTGTTATCCCCTCCCCACCCTCCCCTCCATCCCCCACCCCACATTGTCTCTCCTCTACCCCCCCAACTCTCCCCCTGTGTGATGCTCCTCTCCATGAGTCCACATGTTCTCGTTGTTCAACACCCATCTATGAGTGAGAACATATGGTGCTTGGCTTTCTGTTCTTGGGTCAGTTTCCTGAGAATGATAGTTTCCAGATTCATCCAAGTCCTTACAAAGGACACGAACTCATCGTTTTCTATGGCTGCATAGTATTCCATGGTGTATATGTACCACATTTTCTTTGTCCAGTCTATCATTGATGGGCATTTAGGTTGGTTCAAGGTCTTTGCTAGTGTACACAGGGCTGCAATGAACATACGTGTGCATGTGTCTTTATAGTAGAACGATATTATTGTTCTTTGGGTATATACCCAATAGTGGGATTGCTGGGTCAAATGGAATTTCTATTTCTAGATCCTTGAGAAATCTCCACACTGTCTTCCACAATGGTTGAACTAATTTACACTCCCAAAAACTGTATAAGAGTGTTCCTATTTCTCCACATCCTCTCCAGCATCTGTTGTCTCCCGACTTTTTAATGATCGCCATTGTAACTGGCGTGAGATGATATCTCAGTGTGGTTTTGATTTGCATTTCTCTAATGACCAGTGATGATGAGCATTTTTTCATATGTTTTTTGGCCTCTTTATGTCCTCTTTTGAAAAGTGTCTGTTCATATCCTTGCCCACTTTTGAATGGGGTTGTTTTTTTCTTGTATATCTGTTTTAGTTCTTTGTAGATTCTGGATATTAACCCTTTGTCAGATGGGTAGATTGCAAAATATTTTTCCCATTCTGTTGGTTGTCAATTCACTCTAATGATGGTTTCTTTTGCTGTATAGAAGCTCTGGAGTTTAATTAGATCTCATTTGTCTATCCTGGCTTTTGTTGCCATTGCTTCTGGTGTTTTTCGTCATGAAGTCCTTTCCTATGTGCCTATGTCCTGGATGGTTTTGCCTACGTTTTCTTCTAGTGTTTTTATGGTGTTAGGTTTTATGTTTATATCTTTGGTCCATCTGGAATTAATTTTAGTGTAAGTTGACAGGTAGGGGTCCAGTTTCTGCTTTCTGTACCTTGCTAGCCAGTTTTCCCAACACCGTTTATTAAACATGTAGTCCTTTTCCCATTGCTTGTTTTTGCTGGGTTTGTCAAAGATCAGATGGTTGTAGATGTGTGGTGTTTCTTCTGGGGTCTCTGTTCTCTTCCATTGGTCTATGTCTCTGTTTTGGTATCAGTACCATGCTGTTTTGATTACTGTAGCCTTGTAGTATAGATTGAAGTCTGGCAGTGTGATGCCTCCAGCTTTGTTCTTTTTGCTTAGGATTTTCTTGGCTATGCAGGGTCTCTTGTGATTCCATATGAAGTTTAAAGTGTTTTTTTCCAGTTCTGTGAAGTAGGTCATTGGCAGCTTGATGGGGATAACATTGAATCTATAGATTACTTTGGGCAGCATGGCCATTTTCACGAAATTGACTCTTCCTAACCATAAGCATGGAATGTTTCTCCATCTGTTTGTGTCCTCTTTTTATTTCGTTGAGCAGTGGTTTGTAGTTCTTTTGAAGAGGTCTTTTATATCCTTTGTTAGTTGTATTCCTAGGTATTTTATTCTCTTTGTAGCAATTGTGAATGGGAGTTAGCTCTTGATTTGGCTCTCTGTTTGTCTGTTATTAGTATATAGGAATGCTTGTGATTTTTGCACATTGATTTTGTATCCTGAGACTTTCCTGAAGTTGCTTATCAGTTTCAGGAGATTTTGGGCTGAAGACGATGGGGTCTTATAGATATACAATCATGTCATCTGCAAATAGAGACAGTTTGACATCCTCCTTTCCTATTTGAATACCCTTTATTTCTTTTTCTTGCCTGATTACTCTGGCTAGAACTTCCAATAATATGTTGAATGGAAGTGGTGAGAGAGGGCATCCTTGTCTAGTGCCTGATTTCAAAGGGTATTCTTCCAGCTTTGCCCAGCATCTGTTGTCTCCCGATTTTTTAATGATCGCCATTTAATGATCAATATGATGTTGGCTGTAGGTTTGTCACATATAGCTTTTATCATTTTATGATACGTTCCATCAATACCCAGTTGATTGAGAGTTTTTAGCATGAAGGGCTGTTGAATTTTATTGAAAGGCCTTCTCTGTGTCTATTGAGATAATCATGTGGTTTTTGTCTTTGGTTCCTTTTATGTGATGGATTACATTTATGGATTTGCGTATGTTGAACCAGACTTGCATCTCCAGGATGAAGCCCACTTGTTCGTGATGGATAAGCTTCTTGATATTCTGTTGTAATGTGTTTGCCAGTATTTTATTGAAGATTTTTGCGTCGGTGTTCATCGTGGATATTGGTCTGAAGTTTCTCTTTTAGTTGAGTCTTTGTCTGGTTTTGGTATCAGGATGATGTTGGTCTCATAAAATGAGTTAGGGAAGATTCCCTCGTTTTGTATTGTTTGATACAGTTTCAGAAGGAATGGAATCAGCTCCTCTTTGTATGTCTGGTAGAGTCTGGCTGTGAACCCGTCTGGACATGGACTTTTTTTTGGTTGGTAGGCTATTGATTGCTGCCTCTACTTCAGCCCTTGTTATTGGTCTATTCAGGGTTTCAGCTTCATCCTGGTTTAGTTTTGGTAGAGTACAAATGTCTAGGAATTATCCATTTCTTCCTGGTTTACTGGTTTATGTGAGTAGAGTTGTTTGTGGTAATCTCTGATGGTAGTTTGTATTTCTGTGGGATCAGTGGTGATACCCCCTTTCGTTTTGTATTACATCCATTTGATTCTTCTCCCTTTTCTTTTTTATTAATCTGGCTAGCAATCTGTCTATTTTGTTGATCTTTTCAAAAAACCAGCTCCTGTATTTATTGGTTTTTTGAAGGGTTTTTGTGTCTCTATCTCCTTCAGTTCTGATCTCCTCTTAGTTATCTCTTGTCTTCTGCTAGCTTTTGAGTTTTTTTGATGTTGCTCCTCTAGTTCTTTCAATTTTGATGATAGGGTGTCGATTTTAGATCTTTCCTCTCTTCTCTGGTGGGCATTTATTGCTATAAATTTCCCTCTCGATACTGCTTTAGAACGTGTCCCAGAGATTCTGGTAAGTTGCGTCTTCATTCTGGTTGGTTTCGAAGAATATCTTTATATCTGCCTTCATTTCATTGTTTATCCAGTCAACATTCAGAAGCAAGTTGTTCAGTTTCTAAGTGGTTGTGCGGGTTTGAGTGTGTTTCTTGATCCTGAGTTCTAGTCTGATTGTGCTGTGGTCTGATAGACTGTTTGTTATGATTTCTGTTCTTTTTCATTTGCTGAGGAGTGATTTGCTTCCAATGATGTGGTCGATTTTAGAATAAGTGCAATTTGGTGCTGATAAAAATGTATATTCTGTGGATTTGAGGTGGAGCGTTGTGTATATGTCTATTAGATCCGCTTGGTCCAGCTCTGCATTCAAGTCTTGGATATGCTTGTTAATTTTTGTCTCATTGATCTGTCTAATATTGTCAGTAGAATATTGAAGTCTTCCACTATTATTGTGTGGGAGTCTAAATCTCGTTTTAGGTGGTTAAGAACTTGCTTTATGTATCTGGGTGCTACTGTGTTGGGGGGGTATATATTTAGGATAGTTATCTCTTCCTGTTGGATTGATCCTCTACCATTTTGTAATGACTGTCTTTGTCTCTTTTGATCTTTGTTGGTTTGAAGTCCGTTTTATCAGAGACGAGGATTGCAACCCCTGCTTTTTTTTTGTTCTCCATTTGCTTGGTAAATCTTCTTCCATCTCTTTATTTTGAGTCTATGTGTGTCTTTGGATGTGAGACGGGTTTCTTGAATACAGCACACTGATGAGTTTCTGACTCTTTATCCAGTTTGCCAGTCTGTGTCTTTTGATTGGGGCGTTTAGGCCATTTACATTCAATGTTAATATTGTTATGTGTGAATTTGATCCTGCCATTTTGTTACTGGCTGGTTTTCTTTCTCATTAGTTGACTCGTTTTCTGCATTGCATTTTTGGTCTTTGCCAACTGGTTTGCTTATGCAGTGACTGGTACTTGTTCCTTTCCATGCTTAGTGTTTCTTTCAGGAGCTCTTGTAGGGCAGGTCTAGTGGTGACAAATCTGTCAATAGTTGCTTGTCCATAAAGGACTTTAATTCTCCTACACTTATGAAGCTTAGTTTGGCTGGATGTGAGATTCTGGGTTGAAAGTTCTTTTCTTTAAGGGTGTTGAATATTGGCCACCACTCTCTTCTGGCTTGTAGAGTTTTTGCCGAGAGATGGGCTGTGAGTCTGATTGGCTTCCCTCTGTGGGTGACCTGACCTTTCTGTCTGGCTGCCCATAGCATTTTTTCCTTCATTTCAACCCTGGTGAATCTGACGATTATATGCCTTGGGGTTGCTCTTCTTGAGGACTATCTTTGTGGGGTTCTCTGTATTTCTTGAATTTGAAATTTGGACTGCCTTGCTAGGCTTGGGAAGTTCTCCTGGATAATATCCTGGAGTGTGTTTTCCAGCTTGGATTCATTCTCCCCATCATATTCAGGTACACCGATCAAGCATAGATTAGGTTTTTTCACATAATCCCATATTTCTTGGAGGCTTTGTTCAGTTCTTTTCACTCTTTTTTCTCTTGTATTGCCTTCTCTTTTTATTTCATTGAATTGATCTTCAGTCTCTGATATCCTTTCTTCTGCTTGATTGATTTGGCTATTAAAACTTGTGTTTGCTTCACGTAGTTCTTATGCTTTGTTCTTCAACTCCATCAAGTCATTTATGTTCTTCTCTAAGCTGGTTATTCTAGTTAGCATTTCATCTAACTTTTTTCAAGGTTTTTGGTTTCTTTGCATTGAGTTAGGATTTGTTCCTTTAGCTCTGAGAAGTTTATTATCCACCTTCTGAATCATGTTTCCATCAATTCTTCGCACTCCTTCACGGCCAGGTTGTGATCCTGTGTTGTTCAGGAGTTTTGTTCCCTTGAAGGAGAAGTGATGTTCTGGTCTTTGGTGTTTTCACCTTTTTTGCGTGGCTTTTCCCCCATCTTTGTGTATTTACCTGGCTGTGGTGTCAGAGAGCTGCTTGATGAGGTCGCTTGTCTGCCTGTGGGGGCCCTACTGGATTTCTAGGGACTCCTTCAGGGTGCTAGGGAGGCTTCTTGTGTCTTTTTTGTTCATGCTGGGATATTAGGCCCGCCTCTTCCACTGACCTGTAGGTGCTGCTGGGTTGTCAAAAAATGCCGTCCTGTTGCTACATAGGCTTCCTGTGTTTTTTGTTAAAACATGTAGCCTAGTCCCAACCCTCTAGTGGTGGGTTGTGCCCTTCCTCCACTGGTCTGGATCATTCAGGGTTCCTTCTCAGACTGTGGCACTGGCTACGAAACCCACTAGAGTCAGAGCTGCAGCCCTCTGGGGTTTGTTGGGGAGAGTAGGAACCTGCCCAGCTGCACCCAGCCATCTCCCTCTTTCAGCTTTCTCTCCTCTCTGGTCATGGGGTAGCGGCCGCCTAGCTGCTCCAGCTTACAGCTCCCTCTCTCTCCGGGCGTGGGGAGGGGTGATAGCTGAGTCTGCAGACCCTTATTCAACTCCGCACTTGTAATTCCTGGCACTTAACTGGCAAAGATCCCCTGTTCTGTGTATCGCTGTGGCTTTGGGGGAAGCGCTGTATCTGGACCGGATCGCCAGAGGTGGAGCCTCAGACTCACCTGTCAGATGCACTTTCTGGGTGAGGCAGCACCCCTCCCCACCTCGGTCTTCCCTGAGTGGGCTTTGCTCACCCTCAGACTAGACCCATTGAAATGCATCTGTTACCTTGATTGGAGTTAGGAGATCTCTGGGTTTCTGCATCTCTTTTGCTGGGTGTTGTGTGCTGGAGTTGTTTGTAATGCACCATCTTGGATCCTCCCTAACCTATGCGCCACATTTTCTTATCCAGTCTATCATTGTTGGGCATTCGGGTTGGTTCCATGTCTTTGCTATTGTAAACAGTTCTGCAGGGAACATATGTGTGCATTTGTCTTCATAACAGAATAATTTATAATCCTCTGGGTATATACCCAGTAGTGGGATTGCTGGGTCAAATGGTATTTCTATTTCTAGATCCTTGATGAATCGCCACACTGTCTTTCACAATGTTTGACCTAATTTACACTCCCAGCAACAGTGTAAAAGTGTTCCTATTTCTTCTGCATCCTCTCCAGCATCTGTTGTCTCCAGATATTTTAATAATTGCTGTTCTAACTGGTGTGAGATGATATTGCAATGTGGTTTTGATTTGCATTTCTCTAATGACTAGTGATGATGAACATTTTTTCGTGTTTATTGGCCACATAAATGTCTTCTTTTGAAAACTGTCTGTTTATATACTTGGCCCACTTTTTGATGGGGTTGTATTTTTTCTTGTAAATTTATTTGAGATCTTTGTAGATTCTGGATATTAGTCCTTTGTCAGATGGGTAGCTTGCAAACATTTTTTGCCATTCTGTTGGCTGCCTGTTCACTCTAATGATTGTTTCATTTGCTGTGCAGGAGTTCTTTAGTTTAATTAGATTCCATTTGTCTACTTTGGCTTTTCTTATCATTGCTTTTTGTGTTTTAGTCATGAAATTTTTGTCTTTGCCTATGTCATGAATGGTATTGCCTAGGTTTTCTTCTAGCGTTTTTATGGTGTTAGGTCTTATGCTTAAATCTTTAATCCATCTGGAGTTAATTTTTGTATAAAGTGTAAGGAATGGGTGAAATTTCTTCTTCCTGAACATTGCTAGGCAGTTTTCCCAACACCATTTTATTAAACAGGGAATCCTTTCCCTATTGCTTCTTTTTGTCAGGATTATCAAAGATCAGATGGTCGTAGATGTGTGGTGTCACTTCTGAGGCATCTATTCTGTTCCATTGGTTTATATCTCTGTTTTGGTACCAGTACCATGCTGTTTTAATTACTGTAGCCTTGTAATATAGCATGAAGTCAGGTAGCGTGATTCCTCCACCTTTGTTCTTTTTGCTTTGGATTGTCTTGGCTATGTGGACTCTTTTTTGGATCCATGTGAAGTTTAAGATAGTTTTCCTCCAGTTCTGGGAAGAAGGTCAATGGTAGCTTGATGAGGATAGCATTGAATCTATTAATTACTTTGGGTAGTATGGCCATTTTCACAATATTGATTCTTCCTAACCATGACCATGGAATGTTCTTCTATCTATTTGTGTCCTCTCTTATTTCCTTGAGCAGTGGTTTGTAGTTCTTTTTTGAAGATGTCCTTCAAATTTTTTGTTGTATTCTTAGGTATTTTATTCCCTTTGTTGCAGTTGTGAAGTGGAGTTTCCTCATGATTTGGCTCTCTGTTAGTCTGTTATTGGCATATAGGAATGTTTGTGATTTTTGCACATCAATTTTGTATCCTGAGACTGCAGAAGTTGCTTATCAGCTTAAAGAGATTTTGGGCTGAGACGATGGGGTCTTCTAAATATACAATTTTGTCATCTGCAAATAGAGACAATTTGACTTACTCTTTCCTAATTGAATACGCTTTATTTCTTTTCCTTTATTTTTTTAATTGCATTTTAGGTTTTGGTGTACTTGTGAAGAACCTGCAAGATTGTTGGATAGGCACACACATGGCAGTGTGATTTGTTGCCTTCCTCACCATCACCTATATCTGGCATTTCTCCCCCATGCCATCTCTCCCCAACTCCATAACCACTGCTGTCCCTCCCCTATTTCCTCCTGACAGACCCCAGTATGTGATACTCCCCTCCCTGTGTCCATGTGATCTCCTTGTTCAACACCCACCTATGAGTGAGAACATGCAGTGTTTGATTTTCTGTTCTTCTGTCAGTTTGCTGAGAATGATGGTTTCCAGGTTCATCCATGTCCCTACAAAGGACATGAACTCATTGTTTTTTATGGCTGCATAGTATTCCATGATATATACGTGCCACATTTTCCCTGTAAAGTCTATCATCGATGGGCATTTGGGTTGGTTCCAAGTCTTTGCTATTGTAAACGGTGCTGTAATGAACGTTTGTGTGCATGTGTCCTTATAGTAGAACGATTTATAATCCTTTGGATATATACCCAGTAATGGGATTGCTGGATCAAATGGAATTTCTATTTCTAGGTCCTTGAGGAATTGCCACACTGTCTTCCACAATGGTTGAACTAATTTACACTCCCACCAACAGTGTAAAAGTGTTGCTGTTTCTCCACATCCTCTCCAGCATCTGTTGTTTCCAGATTTTTTAATGATCGCCATTCTAACTGGTGTGAGATGGTATCTCAATGTAGTTTTGATTTGCACTTCTCTAATAAAAAGTGATGATCAGCATTTTTTCACTGTTTGTTGGCCTTATATATGTCTTCTTTTGAAATGTATCTGTTCATATCCTTCGTCCACTTTTGAGTGGTTTTGTTTTTTTTTCTTGTAAATCTGTTTTAGTTCTTTGTAGATCCTGGATATTAGCCCTTTGTCAGATGGGTAGATTGCAGAAATTTTTTCCCATTCTGTTGGTTGCCGATTCACTCTAATGACTGTTTCTTTTGCTGTACAGAAGCCGTGGAGTTTGATTAAGTCCTATTTGTTTAGTTTGGCTTTTGTTACCAATGCTTTGGTGTTTTGGTCATGAAGTCCCTGCCTATGCCTATGTCCTGAATGGTTTTGCCTAGATTTTCTTCTAGGGTTTTTATGGTGTTAGGTCTTATGTTTAAGTCTTTAATCCATCTGGAGTTAATTTTAGTGTAAGGAGTCAGGAAGGGGTATAGTTTCTGCTTTCTGCATATGGCTAGGCAGTTTTCCCAACACCATTTCTTAAGCAGGGAATCCCTTCCCGATTGCTTGTTTTTGTCATGTTCTGTCAAAGATCAGATGGTTGTAGACGTGTGGTGTTGCCTCCGAGGCCTCTGTTATGTTCCATTTGTCTATATCTCTGTTTTGGTACCACTACCATGCTGTTTTGGTTACTGTAGGCTTGTAGTATTGTTTGAAGTCCAGTAGTGTGATGCCTCCTGGTTTTGTTCTTTTTGCTTAGAATTTACTTGGCTATGTGGGCACTCTTTTGGTTCCACATAAACTTAGGGTAATTTTTCCAGTTCTGTGAAGAAGGTCATTGGTAACTTGATGGGGATAGCATTGAACCTGTAAATTACTTTGGGCAGTATGGCCATTTTGATGATATTGATTCTTTCTATCCATGAGCATGGAATGTTTCTCCATCTGTTTGTGTCCTCTCTTATTTCGTTGAGCAGTGATTTGTAGTTCTCCTTGAAGAGGTCCTTTACATCCTTTGTTAGTTGTATTTCTAGGTATTTTATTCTCTTTGTAGCAATTGCAAATGGAAGTTCACTCATGATTTGGCTCTCTGTTAGTCTGTAATTGGTGTATAGGAATGCTTGTGATTTTGGCATGTTGATTTTGTATCCTGAGACTTTGCTGAAGTTGCTTTTCAGTTTCAGGAGATTTTGGGCTGAAACAATGGGGTCTTCTAAATATACAATCATGTCGTCTGCAAATAGAGACAATTTGACTTTGTCCTTTCCTAATTGAATAAGCTTTATTTCTTTTCTTGCCTGATTGCTCTGGCTAGAACTTCCAATACTATATTGTAAAAGAGTGGTGAGAGAGGGCATCCTTGTCTAGTGCCAGATTTCAAAGGGAATGCTTCCAGTTTTTGCCCATTCAGTATGATATTGGCTGTGAGTTTGTCAGAAATAGTTTTCATTATTTTAAGATACATTTCATCAGTACCTAGTTTATTGAGGATTTTTAGCATAAATTGTTGTTGAACTTTGTCAAAGGCCTTCTCTGCATCAATTGAGATAATCATGTGGTTTTTGTCTTTGGTTCTGTTTCTGTTGTGAATTAAGTTTATACACTTGCGTATGTTGAAACAGCCTTGCATCCCCAGGATGAAGCCTACTTGATCATGGAGGATAAGCTTTTTGATGTGCTGTTGTAGTTCTTTGCCAGTATTTTATTGAAGATTTTTGCATCTATGTTCATCATGGATATTGATCTGAAGTTTTATTTTCTTGTTGAGTCTGCCGGGTTTTGTATCAGGATGATGTTGGTCTCATCAAATGATTTAGGAAGGATTCCCTCTTTTTATATTTTTTGGAATAGAAGGAATGGTAGCAGCTCCTCTCTTTGTATGTCTGGTAGAAGTTGGCTGTGAACACATCTGGACCTGGGCTTTTTTTGGGTGGCAGGCTCTTTTTTTTTTTTTTCCAATGCATTTTCAACTTATAATATTTTTAATATTTTTATTTTTTATTATTTTTTATCTTTTTTCTTTTTAAGAAATAAGAAGAAAAACAGAAGAGAAAGAAGGAAGAAATAGAGAATGAAAGAAAGAGAAAGAGAAGAAGAAAAAGAGGGAGAGAGAACGGGAATCACTCTATTGCCCAGGCTAGAATGCAGTGTAAAAATGGATATTAAAAAGCTTTTTATACTAATAATTGTGTTATACAATGGAGACAGGAAGGAATAAGGGAGGAAAATAACAAACAAACAGCCAACCAATATTTCATTTAAACCTACGAAATGCTATGCAATTGCTGGGGAGTGATTTACTCCCAACCATGTGGTCACTTTTAGAGTACTTGTGGATGTGTTACTGAAAAAAAATGTATGCTTTGTGGATTTGGAGTAGAGAGTTCTGTAAATGTTTATTAAGTTGACTTGTTCGAGGTCTAAGTTCAAGTCCCGGGTATCCTTGTTAACCTTCTGTCTCATTAATCTGTCCAATATTGACAATGTAATGTTAAAGTCTTCCACTATTACTGTGTGGGAGTCCAAGTCTCTTTGTAAGTCACCAAGAAGTTGCCCTATGTATCTGGGTGCTCCTATATTGGGCTCGCATAGACTTAGGATGATAGCTCTTCCTGTTACATTGATCCCTCTACCATTATGCAATGTCCTTCTTATCTCTTTTGGTTTCTATTACTTTAAAGTCTATTTTATTAGAGATGAGAACTGTAACTCCTGCTTTTTTTTTTTTTTTTTTTTTTTTTTTTTTTTCTCTCCATTTGGTTGGCAAATCTTCCTCCATCCCTTTGTTTTGAGTCTCTGTATATCCTTGCATGTGAGATGGGTCTGGATGCAGCTTACCAATGGGTTTTTTTGAATGGCTGATACTGGTTTTTCCTTTCTGTATATAGTGCCTCTTTCAGAAGGTCTTGTAAAGCAGGACTGGTGGTAATGAAATCTCTGAGTACTTGCTTGTTCGTGAAAAATTTTATTTTTCCTTCACTTATGAAACTTAGTTTGGCTGGATATGAAATTCTGGGTTGAAACTTCTTTTCTTTAAGGATGTTGAATATTGGCCCCCACTCTCTTCTGGCTTGTAGGGTTTCTGCTGAGAGATCTGCTGTGAGTCTGACAGGCTTCCCCTTGTGGGTAACCTGACCCTTCTCTCTGGCTGCCGGTAGTATTTTCTCCTTCAATTCAACCCTGATGAATCTAATGATTATGCGCCTTGTTGTTGCTCTTTTTGAGGAATATCTTTGTGGTGTTCTTGTATTACCTGGAGTTGAGTATTGTCTTGGCTTGCTAGGTTAGGAAGTTTTCCTGGATAATATCCTGAAAAGATTTTCCAGCTTGGATTCATTCTCTCGTCACATTCAGGTACACCTATCAAACGTAGATTAGGTCTTTTCACATAGTCCCATATTTCTTGGAGACTTTGCTCATTCCTTTTCACCCTTTTCTCTAATCTTGTCGTCTCGTTTTATTTCGTTAAGTTGGTCTTCGACCTCTGAAATCCTTTCTTCTGCCTGATCAATTCGACTGTTAAAACTTGTGCATACTTCGAGAAGTTCTCATATTGTGTTTTTAGTTCCATTAATTCACTTATATTCCTTTCTAAATTGTCCATTCTCATTAACATTTCGTCAGACCTTTTTCAGCATTCTTAGTTTCCTTGCATTGGGCTAGAAACATGTTCTTTAGCTCACAGAAGTTTCTCATTATCCACCTTCTGAAGGCTGATTCTATTGATTCCTCACATTTATTCTCAATCAGGCCTTGTTCAATTGGTGATGAGGCACTGCAATCCTGTGTAGGAGGAAAGGCATATTATTTCGGGTGTTTTCAGCCTTTTTGCACTGGTTTCTTCCCATCTTTGTGGATTTATCCACCTGTCGTATGTGTAATTGATGACTTTCAGATTAGGTCTCTGAGTGGACGTCCAGCTTGTTGGTGGTAAAGTTTTTCTGTTCTTAGTTTTCCTTTGGAGGACGCCCCCCCCCACAGAGCTGGACCTTCCCGGGTTCAGCTGTACTTGCTGTGAAGCTTTCAAGCCTCAGCAGTTCCAATTGCTGTTTTTTTTTGTTTTTTTTTTTTTTTTGTTTTTTTGTGGGAGGGGGACCAGCCTTCCCCTGCCGCGACCCAGTATGCCGGCTGAAACAGCGGCGTTAAGATTTGTGGTGCTTTTCTGCCCAGGAGTTTCCCAGTCTGGTTCCCCCACTTCAGTCCGCTTCAATCAGCTGAATGGGAGACTCTGCCTTCCCGGAGCTCCAACGCCAACCAAAGGGGCACTCAGTCCCGTATACTCCGGGTTGAGAACCGCCACGCCGGGGCGCCTGCAAAAACGGCCGCACCCGCCAAAGAGTCGCGCTGGTGACCCATGGGGCTCCTCTGCCAAGTCTTGGTCAGTGGGCAATAAAAATTCGTCTGAAAACGTGGCATCCACTCTCTGCGCTTTCACTGGGAGCTACAATGCTGAGCTGCTGCTAATCGGCCATCTTAGGTCTCTCTCATTGGGTGGCAGGCTCTTAACTGCTGCCTCACCTTCTGCCCTTGTTATTGGTCTATTCAGGGTTTCAACTTCTTCCTGGTTTAGGCTTGGGAGGATACAAGTGTGCAGGAGTTATCCATTTCTTCCTGCTTTACTAGTTTATGTGCATAGAGCTGTTTGTAATAATCTCTTATGATGGTTTGTATTTCTGTGGAATCTGTGGCGATATCGCCTTTATCTTTTTTATTGCATCTATTTGATTTTTTCTCTATTTTTTTTTTTATTAATCAGGCTAGTTTTCTGTATATTTTGTTGATCTTTTCAAAAAACCAACTCCTGGATTTATTGATTTATTGAAGGGTTTTCTTGTCTCTATCTCCTTGAGCTCTGCTCTGATCTTAGTTATTTCTTGTCTTCTGCTAGCTTTTCAGATTTTTGATCTTGCTCCTCTAGCTCTTTCAATTTTGACGATAGGGTGTCAATTTTAGATCTTTCCTTCCTTCTCATGTGGGCATTTATTGCTATATATTTTCCTCTAGACACTGCCTTAAATATGTCCCAGAGATTCTGGTACATTGTGTCTTCATTCTAATTGGTTTCAAAAAACATCTTTATTTCTGCCTTCATTTCATTGTTTATCCAGTGAACATTCAAGAGCCAGTTGTTCAGTTTCCATGAAACTGTGCAGTTCTGAGTTAGTTTCTGAATTCTGAGTTCTAACTTGATTGCACTGTGGTCTGAGAGACTGTTTGTTATGATTTCCATTTTTTGCATTTGCTGAGGAGAGATTTACTTCCAATTATGTGGTCAATTTTAGAGTAGGTGTGATGTGGTGCTGAGAAGAATGTATATTCTGTGGATTTGGGGTGGAGAGTTCTGTAAATGTCTATTAGGTTTGCTTGGTCCAGGTCTGAGTTCAAGTCCTGGATATCCTTGTTAATTTTCTGTCTCGTTAATCTGTCCTAATATTGACAAAGGGGTGTTAAAGTCTCCCACTATTATTGTGTGAGAGTCTAAGTCTCTTTGTAAGTCATTAAGAATTTGCTTTATGTATTTGGGTGCTCCTGTATTGGGTGCATATATTTCAGGATCCTTAGCTCTTCTTGTTGCTTTGATCCTTTACCATTATGTAATGTCCTTCTTTGTCTCTTTTGATCTTTGTTGGTTTAAAGTCTATTTTATCAGATACTGGAATTGTACCTCCTGCTTTTTTTGCTCTCTTTTGCTTGGTAAATCTCCTACATCCCTTTATTTTTGAGCCTTTGTGTATCCTTGCATGTGAGATGGGTTTCCTGGATACAGCACACCAATGAGTTTTGGCTTTATCCAATTTGCCAGTCTGTGTCTTTTGATTGGGCTGTTTAGCCCATTTACATTTAGGGCTAATATTGTTATGTGTGAATTTGATCTTGCCATTTTGATGCTAGCTGGTTGTTTTGCCGGTTAGTTGATGCAGTTTCTTCATTGTGTTGATGTTCTTTACCATTTGGTATGTTTTTGAGAGGTGGTACTGGTTGTTCCTTTCTATGTTTAGTGCTTCTTTCAGGAACTCTTGTAAAGCAGGCCTGGTGGTGATGAAATCTCTGAGTACTTACTTGTTTGTAAAGGATTTTATTTTTCCTTCACTTATGAAGCTTAGTTTGGCTGGATATGAAATTCTGGGTTGAAAGTTCTTTTCTTTACGGGAGTTGATATTTGGCCCCTTACTCTTTTCTGGCTTGTAGGGTTTTTGCTGAGAGATCTGCTGTGAGTCTGATGGGCTTTCCTTTGTGGGTATTCTGACCTTTCTCTTGGCTGCACTTAGCGTTTTCTCTTCATTTCAACCCTGGTGAATCTGATGATTATGTGCCTTGGGGGTTATCTTCTTGAGGAATATCTTTGTGGTGTTCTTTCTATTTCCTGGACTTGAATATTGGCCTGCCTTTCTAGGTTGGGGAAGTTTTCCTGGATAATATCCTGAAGAGTGTATTCCAGCATGGATTTGTTCTCTCCATCACATTTAGGTACATCTATCAAATATAGATTAGGTCTTTCACATTTTCCGGTATTTCTTTAATACTTTGTTCATTTCTTTTTACTCTTTTTTCTCTACTCTTACCTTCTCGTTTTATTTCTATGAGTTGATCTTCGACCTCTGATATCCTTTCTTCTGCTTGGTCAATTCGGCTCTTGAAACTTGTGTATGCTTCTCGAAGTTCTTGTGTTGTGTTTTCAGCTCCATCAATTCACTTATATTCCTCTCTAAGCTTTTATTCTAGTTATCAATTCGTCAAACCTTTTTTCTACGTTCTTAATTTCTTTGCATTGTGTTAGAACATGTTCTTTAGCTCAGAGAAATTCTTTTATTACCCAAATTCTGAAGCCTGTTTCTGTCAATTCATCAGACTCTTTCTCCATCCAGCCTTGTTCCCTTGCTTGTGAGGAGTTGTGATCCCTTGTAAGAGGAGAGGCATTCTGGATTTGGGTGTTTTATCCTTTTTGCACTGTCTTCTTCCCATCTTTGTAGATTTATGTACCTGTCGTCTTGTAGTTGTTGACTTTAAAATGAGGTTTCTGAGTGGATGTCCAGTTTGTTGTTGATGAAGTTATTTCTTTCTGTTTCTTAGTTTTGCTTCTAACATTCAGGCCTCTCTGCTGTAGGATTACTGAGGTCCACTCCAGGCCCTGCTTGCCTGGGAATCACCTGCAGCAGCTGCAGAACAGTAAGGGTTGCTGCCAGTTTCTTCTTCTGGTATCTTTGTCCCAGAAGGAGTACCTGCCAATGTCAGTCTAGAGCTCTCCTTTATGAGGTGACTCTTTGGATATGTCAGGGTCAGGGAGCTGCTTGACAAGACAGTCTATCCTTTATAGGAGACAAAGTACTGTTCTGTGAGCTCTGTTGTTCCATTCAGAACTGCTGCACAGGTATGTTCAAGTCTACTGCAGCAGAAATCATAAATGCCCTTTTTTCCCCAATTGTTCTGTCCCGGGAAGTTAGGGCTTTATTTATAAGTTTCTGTTGTGCTGCTGCCGTTTTTCAGGGCTGCCCTGCCCAGTGAGGAGGCATCCTAGTCACAGTCTGCCTGCAGAGGCTTTGCTGAGCTGCTGTAGCTCCACCCAGCTGCTGTGTGAACTTCCCTGCAGTGCTGTTTATACGGGTATTGTTAGAACTGCCTCAGCAATGGCGGCCCATCTCTGTAATGGCAGACTCTTCTCTGTAATAGTGGACTGCCTCTGCAATGGCGGGCTGCCTCAGCAATGGTGGACTACCTCTGTAGTGGTGGACTGCCTCAGTAATTGTGTACACCCCCTCCCCCACAGAGCTGGACTGTCCTGGGTTCGGCTATGCTTGCTGTGAAACTGTCAATCCAGGGCGTTTCAGATTGCTGTTTTTGTGGGGGTGGAAGCGGCTGAGCCTGATCACCTGGCTCCTTGTCTCAGACTCCCCCTTTTTTTTTTTTCAGTTGAACGGGCGACTTGTCTCCCAGGCGTCCGAGTCACCAGTTAAAATGGTGCCCGAATTTGTGTGATTTCTTGTGTGTAGACTCACTGCGCTCACTGAAACAGCCTCTGGAGACTCATGGCACTTTTTCGCCAGGGAATCTCTGGCCTAGCTCCCTGTTTCATTCCCCTTTTTCATTTGAATGGGCAGACCCTATCTCCACATGTTCCTGTCTCCTGTTGAAAAGGCTCCCGGATCTGTGTGATTTTCCGAGAGGTGACCCCCTGCGCCAGCTGAAACAACCACGCTGGAGATTCGTGGCACTTTTTCACCCCCGGAAGTCTCCTGACCTGACTCCCCTGTTTCAGTCCCATTTTTATCAGTTGAACGGGCGTTCCAGTCTCCTGTTGAAAAGGTGCCAGGATCTGTGTGATTTCCCGTGTGGCAACCCACTGTGTCGGCTGAAACAGCCACGTGGAGATTCATGGCACTTTTTGCCCAGGAATCTCCTGGCCTGGCTCCCTGTTTTAGTCCACTTTTTATCAGTTGAATGGACTACTCTGTCTCCCAGGAGCTCCAATCACCAGCTAAAACGGTGCCTGGACCCATGTATTTTGTGTGGAGACCTGCCATGTCAGCCAAAACAGCCATGCTGGTGACTCCTGGGGCTTCTCCACCTGGGAATCTCCTGGTCTGCGGGCAATAAAAATCCATCTGGAAATGCGGCATCCACTCACCCTCCGCACTTTTGCTGGGAGCTGCAATCCTGAGCTGTCCTAATCGGCCATCTGGGTTCCTACTCTTTTTCTTTCCTGATTGGTCTGTCTAGAACTTCCAATACTATGTTGAATAGGAATGTTGTGAGAGGGCACCCTTGTCTAGTGCCAGTATTAAAAGAAAATATTGCCAGTTTTTGCCCATTCAGTGTGTTATTGGCTGTGGGTTTGTCATAAATAGCTTTTATTACTTGGAGATATATTCCATCAATACCTAGTTTATTGAGGGTTTTAGCATAAAGTTCTGTTGAATTTCATCAAAGGCCTTCTCTGCATCTATTGAGATAATCATGTTGTTTTTGTCTTTGGTTCTGTTTATGTGATGGAATATGTTTATAGATTTGAATACGTTGAACCAACCTTGCATCCCCGAGATGAAGCCCACTTGTTCATGATAGATAAGCTTTTTGATGTGCTGTTGCATTCAGTTTACCAGTATTTTATTGAAGATTTTTGCATCGATGTTCATCAAGGATATTGGCCTAAAATTTTCTTTTTTAGTTGCATCTCTGCCAGGTTTTGGTGTCAGGATGATGTTGGTCTCATAAAATGAGTTAGGGAGGATTCCCTTTTTTGGTATTGTTTGGAAGAGTTTCAGAAGGAATGGTAACAGCTCCTCTATGTACATCTGGTAGAACTTGGCTGTGAACCCATCTGGACCTGGACTTTTTTTGGTTGTTAGGCTATTAATTGTTGCCTCAACTTCAGACCTTGTTACTGTTCTATCCAGGGATTCAACTTCTTCCTGGTTTATTCTTGAAAGGATGTAAGTGTCCAGGAATTTATCCATTTCTTCTTGATTTACTGGTTTATGTGCAGAGAGTTGTAGTAATCTTTGATGGTAGTTTGTGTTTCTGTGTAATTGGTTGTGATATCTCCTTTATCACTTTTTACTGCATCTATTTTATTTTTTCTCTTTCTTTTTTATTAGTCTGTCTAGCAGTCTATCTGTTTTGTTGATCTTTTCCAAAAACCAGCTCCTGGATTTATTGATTTTTTTGATGGTTTTTTTTTGTGTCTCTGTCTCCTTCAGTTCTGCTCTGATATTAGTTTTTTCTTGTCTTCTGCTAGCTTTAAATTTGTTTGATCTTGCTCCTCTAGTTCTTTTAACTGTGAAAGTAGGGTGTCGATTTTATATCTTTCTTTGCTACTCATGTGAGCATTTAGTGCTACAAATTTTCCTCTAAAAACTGCTTTAAATGTATCCCAGAGATCTGCTACGTTGTGTCTTTGTTCTCGTTCATTTCAAAGAACATCTTTATTTCTGCCTTCATTTCATTATTTATCCAGTAGTCATTCCAAGACCACGTTGTTCAGTTTCCATGTTGTTGTGCAGCTTTTATTGACTTTCTTAATTCTGAGTTTTAATTTGATTGCTCTGTGGTCTGAAAGACTGGCCCTTATAATTTCTGTTCTTTTGCATTTGCTGAGGAGTGATTTACTTCCAATTATGTGGTCAATTTTAGAGTAAGTGCGATGTGATGCTTAGAAGAATGTATATTCTATGGATTTGGGGTGGAGAGGTTCTGTAGATGTCTGTTAGGTCCGCTTGGTCCAGTCTGAGTTCAATTCTGGATATTCTTGTTAATTTTCTGTCTCCTTGATCTGTCTAATATTGACAGTGGAGTGATAAAGTCTCCCACAGTTATTATGTGGGAGTCTAAGTTTCTTTGTAGGTCATTAAGAATTTGCTTTATGAATCTGGGTGCTCCTGCATTTGGTGCATATATATTTAGGATAGTTAGTCCTTCTTGTGGCATTGATCTTTTAATATTATATAATGCCCTTCTTTGTCTCTTTTGATCCTTGTTTGTTTACAGTTTTATCAGAGATTAAGGTTATAGCACCTACTTTTTTTTGTTCTCCATTTGCTTGGTAAATCTTCATCCATTTATTTTATTTTGAGTCTATATGTGTCTTTGCACGTGAAATGGGTTTCCTGAATACAGCACACCAACAGATTTTGCCTTTTTATCCAATTTGCCAGTCTGTGATTTTGATTGGAGAATTTAGCTATTTACATTTAAAGTTAGTATTGTTATATGTGAATTTGTTCCTGCCATTTTGATACTAGCTGGTTGTTTTGCCCATTAGTTGATGTGGTTTCTTCATTGTGTTGATCATCTTTACCATTTTGTACGTTTTTGCAGTGGCTGATAGTGATTGTTCCTTTCCATATTTTGTGCTTCCTTAGGAGCTCTTGTAAGGCAAGCCCGGTGGTTATGAAGTCTCTGCACTCGGTTGTCCGTAAAAGATTTTATTTCTCCTTCGCTTATGAAGCTTAGTTTGGCTGGATATGAAATTCTGGGTTGAAATTTCTTTTCCTTAAGGATGTTGAATATTGGTCCCCACTCTCTTCTGGCTTGTAGAGTTTCTGCCGAGAGATCCACTGTGAGTCTGATGGACTTCCCTTTGTGGGTAACCTGACCTTCTCTCTGGCTGCCCTTAGCATTTTTTTCTGCATTTCAACCCTGGTAAATCTGACGATTATGTGTCTTGGGGTTGCTCTTCTTGAGGAATATCTTTGTAGTGTTTTCTATATTTCCTGAAATTGAATGTTGTGCTGCCTTGCTAGGTTGGGAAAGTTCTCCTGGATAATATCCTGAAGAGTGATTTCCACCTTGATTTCATTCTCCCCATCACATTCAGGTACACTGATCAAATGTACATTTTGTCTTTTCACATAATCCAATGTTTATTGGAGACTTCGTTCATTTCTTTTTATTCTTTTTTCTCTAATCTTGCCTTCTCATTTTATTTTATTGATATCCTTTCTTTCACTTGATCGATTCTGCTATCGACACTTGTGTATGCTACGCAAAGTTGTCGTGCTGTGTTTTGCAGATTCATGAAGTCATCTATGTTCTTCTCTAAGCTGGTTATTCTAGTTAGCATTTCGTCTAACCCTTTTTCAAGTTCTTAGTTTCTTTGCATTGGGTTAGAACATACTGCTTTACCTCAGAAAAGTTTGTTATTACCCAATCTTTGAATCCCGATTCTGTCATTTCACCAAACTCATTCTCCATCCAGTTTTGTTTCCTTGCTGGGGAGGAGTTGGGATTCCTTGGAGGAGGAGAGGAGTTCTGGTTTTTGGTGATTTTATATTTTTGTGCTGGTTTCTTCCCATCTTCATGGATTTATCTACCTTTGGTCTTTGAAGTTGGTGACTTTTGGATTGGGTCTCTGAGTGGACATCCTTTCTGTTTATGTTGAAGCCATTTCTTTCTGTTTTTTGTTTTCCTTCTAACAGGTCACTCTACTACAGGACTGCTGGAGTCCACACCAGACCCTGCTTGCCTGGGAATCACCTGCAGCAGCTGCAGAATAGTAAAGATTGCTGCCTGTTCCTTCCTCTGGCAGTTTCATCTCAGAAGGGTACCCACCAGATGTCAGCCAGTGCTCTCCTGTGTGAGGTGACTCTTTGGGTATATGGGAGTCAGAGAGCTGCTTGAGGAGGCAGTCTGTCTCTTATCAGAGCTCAAGTGCTATGCTGGGAGCTTCACTGCTGTCTTCTTAGCTGCTGGGAAGGGACATTTAAGTCTGCTGCAGCAGAACTCATGACTGCATCTTTTCCCAGGTTCTCTGTCCCGGGAAGGTGGGGCTTTATTTATAAGTCCCTGACATGCTGCTGCCTTTTCAGAGATGCCCTGCCCAGCAAGGAGGGAGTCTAATCACGGTCTGCCTGCAGAGGCATTGCTGAGCTGCCTCAGCCTCCACCCAGCTGCTCTGTTTATCTTTCTTGCAATTTTGTTTACACAGGTAAGGTTAGAATTGCCTTGGTAATGGCGGACTGCCTCAGTAATGGCGGACTGCCTCGGTAATGGCGGACTGCCTCGGTAATGGTGGACTGCCTCGGTAATGGTGGACTGCCTTGGTAATGGTGGACGCCCTTCCCTCCACCAAGCTTGACCATCCCAGTTTGAGCTCAAACTGCTGTGCTGGCTACAAAACTCTCAAGCTAGTGGGTTTCAGATTGCTGGTCTTTGTGAGGGTGGGGCCCACTGAGCAATATCACTTGGCTCCCTGTCTTCAGCTCCCTTTTTCAGGGGAGATAGGTGGCTCTATCTTGCAGGCATTTTAGGTGTCAGTTAAAACGGCTGCCCAGATTTGTGCTGGAAACTTGCAGTGCTTGTTGGCCCAGTGGGAATTTCCTGGTCTGTGGGCTGTAAAGATGGTGGGAGAAGTGCAGTATCCGAACCGGAGTGCCAGAGTGGCTGGAAAAGTCCCTGATGGCCTTTATTGGGTAGTAGCAGAGGGTCTTCCGGCTGTTGCACTTCCTGGGTTAGGCAGTGCCCTACCCTGCCTCTGTTTATCCTCCTTGGGCTACACTCACGTCAAAGCAGTCCCATTGAGATGAACCTGGTACCTCAGTTGAAAATGCAGAGATCACTTGCCTTGTGAATCACTCTCACTGGGAACTGCACTCTGGAGATGTTCCTATTCAGCCCTCTTGGTGGAAGTTCCCCATAGTAAATTTTGCAATTTGAGAAGTTCAGTTTGGTTATTTTAAAAAATGATTTTGTTATCTTTCAACTCTTGGATGATTTTACTGTTTTGTTTTTTTGTTTTGTTTTGTTTTGTTTTGTTTGTATTTTTGTATTGGGCTTGAACTTTCTTCTGTATCTCATTGAGCTTCTTTGTCATCCAGATTCTTAATTTTATGTCTATCATTTTAGCCATTTCAGTCTAGTTAAAAACCATTACAGGGAGATAGTGAAATCATTTAGAAGTAAGAAGACACTCTGACTTTTAGAATTACCAGAGTTCCTTTATTAATTTTTTATTATACTTTAAGTTCTGAGGCACATGTACAGATCATGCAGGTTTGTTACATAGGTATACACATGCCATGGTGTTTTGCTGCATCCATCGTCCCATCATCTACATTAGGTATTTCTCCTAATGCTATCCCAATCCTAGCCCCACACCCCCCAACAGGCCCCAGTGTGTGATGTTCCCTCCGTATGTCCATGTTTTCTCATTGTTCCACACTCACTTATGACTAAGAAAATGAGGTGTTTGGTTTTCTGTTCTTGTGTCAATTTTCTGAGAATGATGGTTTCCAGTTTTATCCATGTCCCAGCAAAGGACATAAACTCATCTTTTTTATGGCTGCATAGTATTCCATGGTGCAGGAAAACATGGCCAGGGGCAGCCTGTGTTACTTATGGTTAAATGATTACAAACTTGCTTGGCTTTTTATACACTGAGATTTGTGCCACGGATCAAATATCAAATTAAGAAAACTCCAAAGTATGGTGCAGTAAAATAAAAGCAGATATCAAGTAGTAACAGGAGGCCCATAGTAAAGACAATCTGAGAGCACTTTTATAACTGCAGAACACTGTGGTGTGGTTGCAAAAACAAGACAGACTGCTTTGGTCCTACGATCTCTTCCCAACATAAGGTTTGCATGAGGGTCTTGTAAAGAGGGCTTTTGAAAGAATTCCAGGAAGGAATGTAGCCTCTGCCCACAAGACTTGGGAGGGTCTTTGCAGATGGGAGCTTGCAAGACAGGAAAGTCTTGCAGGGGCAGAGATAACCAGAATGCCACAGGCTCTGCCTATGTTCTCAGAATATGGAGTAATTCTGATCTCTTTTGTCCACAATGCTTGGGAGATAAAAATCCCTTAATGCACTGTAGGTGGTCAGACCTTACGGTGCCTTATCTGCTGTGCCTCTTTGCAGATGTACGTGGATAGACAATAGGTGGTAAAACTCAGTGTCCTAGGATTTCTTAGAAGAACCACATTTGCTATTGAACGCGGCAGACACATGCTCTTCCCTGGCCATCTTTCTTCTCGACCCCTCTCAACACAGCCTGTGAGATTAACAAATAATGCACCTAATAAAAGTGTATGGAGCCCAGAGCTCAGTGCCAATGTGGTTCACCCCGAGAGAGTGTGTTGGCCCCCTGGACCCATGTTGTTTAATTATATTCTTGTCTGTCTTATTTCTTTTCTCACTCCCTCATCACCTCTGGGGGCTCAGGACACCCATGTACAGGGTTGGGTTGGATCCCAACACCATGGTGTATATGTGCCACATTTTCTTTATCCAGTCTATCATAGATAGGCATTTAAGTTGGTTCGAAGTCTTTGCTATTATAAATAGTACCACAATAAACATACGTGTGCCTGTGTTTTTGTAATGAAATCATTTATAATCCTTTGGGTATATACCCAGTAATGGAATTGTTGGGTCAAATGGGGATATCCACATTTTTCTTGCTGATGACTCAAAAACATTGCAAATACTTAATGTCCAACCAGACTTGAATTCTGATCCTCTTCCCAAATCTCTCTTTATTTTGGTGATCTACCCAGTTGTGAAGCAAGATACCCAGTCTGTCTGGTTTTCTTCATTCCAGACAGAAATTTGTTCCCTGTCCAAATTTTTCTTTACATTAAAATTATGTATATTTCAAGTTATAAAAAGTGATACTTAGTATCTGTCTAAAAATCTCAGTACTTTTCAAATTCTTTTAAAAGAAAAGCAAAGGTTTTTGTTTGATTCTTTGTTATACCTTGACTTTTAAGCTCTTATGATTCCTATATTTGTCCTCATTCTTGCAATATATCACCACTTCCACTTTTTTTACTATGTGGGGAAATTTTGGTTGGTTCTACCTAATATCTTTCAGCTTGTACACTTCCCGCCATTTTTTTAAGAGATGAGGGAAGGTGGGGGCTCACTAGTTGCCCAAGCTGACCTTGAACTCCTGGGCTCAAGGTGACCTCCTGCCTCAACCTCCTAAGTAGCTGGGACTACAGGATTGCAACTCCTGCTATTTTTGCTCTCCATTTGCTTGGTAAATTTTCCTCCATCTCTTTATTTTTGCCTATGTGTGTCCTTGCATGTGAGTTGGGTTTCCTGAATACAGCACACCAATGGGTTTTGGCTTTTTATCCAGTTTGCCAGTCTGTGTCTTTTGATTGGGGCATTTAGTCCATTTACATTTAACGTTAATACTGTTTTGTGTGAATTAGATCCTGCCATTTTGATGCTAGCTGGTTGTTTTGCCCATTTGTTGACACATTTTCTTCATTGTGTTGATCGTCTTTACCATTTGGTACATTTTGGAGTGGCTGGTACTGGTTGTTCCTTTCCTTGTTTAGTGCTTCTTTCAGGAGCTCTTGTAGGCAGGTCTGGTGGTGATGAAATCTCTCAGCAATTCCTTGTTCATAAAGGATTTTCTTTCTCCTTTGCTTGTGAATCTTAGTTTGGTTGGATATGAAATTCTGGGTTGAAAGTTCTTTTCTTTAAGGATGTTGAATGTCAGCCCCCACTCTCTTCTGACTTGTAGAGTTTCTGCCAAGAGATCCACTGTGAGTCTGATGGGCTTCCCTTTGTGGGTAACACAACCTTTCTCTCTTGCTGCCCTTAGCATTTTTTCCTTCATTTCAACACTGTTGAATCTGACGATTACATGCCTTGGGGTTGCTCTTCTTCAGGAATAGCTTTGTGGTGTTCTCTGTATTTCCTGGACTTGAATGTTGGCCTGCCTTGCTAGATTGGGGGAAGTTCTCCTGGATAATATCCTGAAGAGTATTTTCCAGCTTGGATTCATTCTCTCCATCACATTCAGGTACACCTATCAAAGGTAGATTAGGTCTTTCACATAATCCCATATTTCTTGGAGGCTTTTTTCATTTCTTTTCACTCTTTTTTCTCTATTCTTGCCTTCTGGTTTTATTTCATTGAGTTGATCTTCAGTCTCTGGTATCCTTTCTTCTGCTTGGTCGATTTGGTTATTGAAACTTGTGTGTGCTTCACGAAGTTCTCGTGCTGTGTTTTTCAGCTCCATCAAGTCATTTATATTCTTCTCTAAGCTGTTTATCCTAGTTAGCATGTCATCTATCCATTTTTCTAGGTTCTTAGTTTCTTTTGCATTGGGTTAGAACATGTTCTTTTAGCTCTGAGAAGTTTGTTATTACCCACCTTCTGAAGCCTGTTTCTGTCAGTTCATCCTATTCATTCTCCATCCATCTTTGATCCCTAGCTGGTGAGGAGTTGTGAGCCCTTGGAAGAGGGAGAGGTATTCTGGTTTTTAGTGTTTTCCTCCTTTTTGTGCTGGTTTCTTTCCATTGTAGTGGTTTTATCTACCTTTGGTCTTTGTAGTTGGTGGCTTTTGGATGGCATCTCTGAGTGGATTTTTTTGTTGATGTTGAAGCTATTTCTTTCTGCTTGTTAGTTTTCCTTCTAACAGTCAGGCTCCTCTGCTGCAGGAGCACTAGAGGTCTACTCTAGACCCCTTTCACCTGGGGATCGCCTGCAGGGGCCTCAGCGTTGTTCTAGCTGGGAAATGCACTGTTGATCTGTTCCTATTTGGCGATCTTGGATCCTTTTTCAGAAATGTGTCCTTAATGAGCCCAAAGCACAACAACTAAAAAATATTTTTTCCTTATAAATGTTTATAAATATTTCTGCTATTTATCTAAACTTTTAAAAATATTATTTATTGTGAATCTCTTAACAACATGCTGTAATTTAGTTTCCCATTTGTGGAGAATGTTCGAGTGAGTTATAATTTAATTCAGTAATTTTTTATTCAATTCAAGATGAGAAATGGGACCAACCTCTAAAAAGGTTCTTTACATAAATGTCTTTCCTCACCGAGTAGCTTTTTTTACCTTTTCTCATCCTAGAAGGAAATCAGTTTGAACAGTCAAGAGCCCAGCAGCAAGCACATGGCACATTCTAAGAAAGATAATTTGAACACAGTTTATTTAGATAGGGGCTATTCACAAAAGTTTGTCTAGGCATAGTAGAGCTGTAAGTGAAATTGCTAGTAACAGCAACCTTGGGAAGTGTCATGACCTTTGGTTAAGAGATATAATCTAGCCATGCTGGCCTTGAACATATAGAATATAAATATTTTACTTTCCTCCTTCTGTCCATTCTCCAACTGGCTAAACTCAAATGGAAAGGAATTTGTGTTGTCATATGTACTAGTTAGCTTTTTAAGGTCTAGAGCAGGGTGGTAAAAGGTGGAGTATGGATCTGGAGGCTGGAGGGCCAAATGGAAGATATCAGGCACATAAAGGAAACTAACATTTTAGTTCTTTTTCTAAATGAAATTCTGTTTCAAACACTTGGTATGCTTACAATGAGGACTGTGTGATTTTTCACTTTAGTTTCTTCAATTGTGTATTCAAAACTTTTTGTTTATGTGGTAGATACTGTGTTAAGGACTGGGTATATAAAGCTACATAAGACATGGTTCCCAGCTTAGAGATACAATACATAGTGGTAGAGATAGATTTAAGGAATATATAGACACCATGGTTATGTTTATTTTTATTTATTATGTTTGATATTGTTTTGTATCTGAAATCTTATGGTAGGCTGAGGAATAAAGGAGACTAATTTTTGCCTGTATGTGTTTATATGTGCTTAGTGTGCTCTGTGTGTGTGTGTGTGTGTGTGTGTGTGTGTGTGTGTGTTTGTACGATGTTTGAGGGGAATGAATGTGATTTCAATCAGGCTTATCACTATCTGACTAATTTAATTAAAACATCAATTTAATTAGATTAATCTTTTTTTGAGAACCTTTTACAAGAATTCTCAACAGCTTCTTCTTGCTTGTCTAAAGCCTCCATCTTTTATTCCCATCCTGACTTTCTTATTTTTAAAACTGTTATTTTGCATCCTAACTTTCCAATTGCATTTTCCAGCACCCTCCACTTGAGATCAGCAGAACCACCTATCCCTACTGGCTTTTTGCAATAATTTCTAGGATGATTGTGTAATGTCAACCTCGCTGCCTCTCCAATTAAATAGGCTTTTAACCTCCTGCTGCTTATCATTCAACACTGCTCAAATCCCACCTTCTGCAATTACAACTTTCATAATGTTTTAACCCATAAATAACTCTTTGCTTAGTTTTGCTGGCCCTAATAGCCAGTTCCATGGTAAACTTAATTATTCTTTAGATGTCTTGCATGTGCTAATTTTGATTTCACAGGTATATTATACACAAGTCTATCATGTACTCTGTACCTCCTTCAGAACCTGGTGAAGTGCTGAGTGCAATAAATAATTGAGAGCCTTGTGTGAAGGTACCAGGCCAAATATGCCACTGTTATTGAAAACATAACTTCAAGTAGATGCTGTACCAATTGAGGGGCATAATTTTGTTTGAGAAGCAAAGAATTATATCAGTTGTTTGAATTACTTATTCATAATTTCCATTTTCTTGTTGTGATGTTTGGTTACCTTTGAATAGATTTTACATTATAACTTTTAGCTGTGTTCTGTATAAATACGGTTGACCTCTAATTTTCGATGTATGGTATGGAGGGTGGAGTATATCAATCCAAAATTGAATCACTCTATACTTTCTTTCGCTTGTGTTTTTGGATTCTACGTAAAATCCTCTGAAGGTTTTTCTGTTAACCTCATACTATGAATCTATGTGTGTGAAGTTACCACCCAAAGCTCCAATAAAAGCATCAATGTGACTATTTCCTCTTCTAAGTCCTGGTTTTCTCTCTCACGGCCTCCTATTGGAGACTTTAACATCATGTTCAAGTTGTTTTTCTTCTACACGTATCTTCTTTTTGATCATCCAATTCATTATTCCTTTATTATTCTTTTCAAGAACATAAGAAAGAACTGAAAGTCCAGTAGTTGAGATTGTTAAATAAAATATATGTCAGTCTATGGGATTTATTAGATGTGTATTGGAATGTTTTATAATACTTCAAATATTTTATCTGATTCTAAAGAAAAAATCAGTTGGTAAAATAGTGTGCAAATATTGTCTCAATTTTATAAAAGATATTATAAAATATATTTTCCTTCAAAAATAAAATTTTAAAATTATAATTAGTGGATAATAAGTGTTTTTAGCAGACATTAATGCATTTTAGAAAATAGTTATATGGGTACAGGTAAGTTGTACTTCTCCATTTCATTTGGTAGTAAGTATGATTGATAGTGTGGCTTGTTTTTCCCTATGAAATGTGAATGGAATATAGAAATATTACTTTCAAGTGGTACTTTAAAGAGAAAACTTGAGATTCACATTCCCTTTCTACTGCTGCTATTGTTATGGAGCCATTTGCTCAAGTGATTTCTTCATTAGCCAGGTTTTGAGTGACCAAACAGAAACACTCTTGTCACCCATATTTGGATGTGTGACATGAGTGAGAAATAATCTTTTGTTGTGTTAAACTATAGAGATTGTAGTGTTATTTGTCAGGGTTGCATAATCTGGTACATCCTAGGAGTAACTGAATATTCATTTTATAATTTTTGGAAGATGCAGAGAGCAAGACAAAAAAAACCTAATGACACCATATTACATGTATGCAAAGCATTTTTATGCACTTATCTTTTTATATAAGCCATGCCAACTTACCTAAATGTTGGAAATATGATTTTCATAAGCAATAAAAATGAACTAGATCTTATATGGAAAAACTTATTTCTTTTATTCTGTTATACTAGTCCCTTACTGATATTGATGTGTCTTTGGGAATAGTGTACTTAGGGTGGATTCCAAGTTAAATCAAAGAGCAAGTTGTTTGTTGCACTCTGAGCCTCTCCTTTGTGTTACCTTCATCTACTCCTTTTACTCACATTATACTTACCTACTTAAGGCTATCACTAAGAAAAGCTATTATGTCCTCTTTAGGGCATTTGATGCTGTACTGACTAAGAACTCTTCATGCCTGACTTATTTTCTGCACTTGTTTATTTCTATTTTTGTTAGAATAATATTCAGTTATATACTTAATTATTTCTATTTTCCTTAAAATAATATTCGATTGTGTACTTAATTCTATTTTCCTTAGAATATTTAATTCCTAAAACATTTACTAATAAAATAAAAGCCCCAAAATTTTACTTTACTTTGTGCACACACAGTACATTAACATAGGAAATGTAAACCTTTTTAAGACTTTAAAATAATCATTTGTGAATATTAACTTTGCTTATTTGAACAGTAAGCTCTCCGAATGATTAGTAGGAATTTATTTTGAGAGCATATGTAGGAGGCAAATAGTGTGCAGAAATCACTCTATATCATAAACAATTACTCTCAACAAACTGAAAGAATTTTAATGTTTACCACATCAATATTTTTATCTTGCTTTTCTCTCTCTTTCACCAGCCTATCTCCTCTCATACATAGCTTCTTGCACTCAGTACCCTTAAGACTAATGTCAGCTGTAAAAGTATGGCATGGCATTTTACAAAAATTGTGAAACATATATTATGCAAATTCTCCTTAGCATCTCAAACATTAAAAGAATGAAGAATAATATCTTCCTTTATAAATTTATTTTATACTGTCAGAGCCAAGACTCATATGGCCTTGCAGCTCACAATTAGGATTGCAAAATAACTAGTTTTAATAGTCAGTCAACTCTGTAAAAGAAAGGAAAAAGCAATTCTAAAAGTCAAAAATGGCCTGTTAGACTGAGGCATGCAAAAGAGAAGATAACTCTTCCTTTCCAAGGTAAATTCATCATTGTAATATGATAACTTTCATGACTTAAAAACGTAGAAAAGAATAAGAAGGTGAAGTTGCTAAACAAAGATCAGGCTTGGCTTTTATGCAAATGTATTTGGTAATTAAGGAGAGGATGGTGCTACATGTGCAATATTTCTTCTAAGCAGAATTGTTTCTAAATTTAGGGGTATGTTCATGCTGTAGCCTATGAGGCAACAGCTGTTCTTAAGAGAACTATGTCAATGTTGATAAGTTGCTTTTAAAACTACATCTGTTTGCTGAGCTCACGTTGTTTGGAAAACTATGAAGAATAAAATCCTTAATGCATTTTTTTTTAATAGGGAAAAATATCTATCAATTGCAAGCAAAAGCAGAATTCTAAAAGCCCACAACCTTAGTGAGATCCTAGGCTAAGCTCATTTATTTGAGGGATGGAGAAGAACATAAAGCACATTGGAATTCTGAGTCCCTAATCTGTGGATAAAAATTTTCAACTCTGAAAATGCACTGAATGGTTTTGCCTAGATTTTCTTCTAGGGTTTTTATGGTGTTAGGTCTTATGTTTAAGTCTTTAATCCATCTGGAGTTAATTTTAGTGTAAGGTGTCAGGAAGGGGTCCAGCTTCTGCTTTCTGCACATGACTAGCCAGTTTTCCCAACACCATTTATTAAACAGGGACTCACTTCCACATTGTTTGTTTTTGTCAGGTTTGTCAAAGATCAGATGGTTGTAGATGTGTTGTGTTGCGTCGGAGGTCTCTGTCCTGTTCCATTGGTCTATATCTCTGTTTTGGTACCAGTACCATGCTGTTTTGATTACTGTAGCTTTGTAGTATAATTTGAAGTCCGGGAGTGTGATGCCTCCAGCTTTGTTCTTTTTGCTTAGAATTGACTTGGCTATGCAAGGACTTCATGACCAAAACACCAAAAGCAGTGGCAACAAAAGCCAAAATAGACAAATGGGACCTAATCAAACTCCATAGCTTCTGCACAGCAAAAGAAACAGTCATTAGAGTGAATCGGCAACCAACAGAATGGAAAAAATTTTGCAGTCTACCCATCTGACAAAGGGCTGATAACCAGAATCTACAAAGAACTGAAACACATTTACAAGAAAAAAACAAACAAGCCCATTCAAAAGTGGGCGAAGGATATGAACAGACACTTTACAAAAGAAGACATACATGAAGCCAACAAACATATGAAAAAATGCTCATCATCACTGGTCATTAGAGAAATGCAAATCAAAACTACATTGAGATACCATCTCACGCCAGTTAGAATGGTGGTCATTAAAAAATCTGGAGACAACAGATGCTGGAGAGGATGTGGAGAAATAGGAACGCTTTTACACTGTTGGTGGGAGTGTAAATTAGTTCAACCATTGTGGAAGACGGTGTGGCGATTCCTCAAGGACCTAGAAATAGAAATTCCATTTGATCCAGCAATCCCATTACTGGGTATATATCCAAAAGACTATAAATCGTTCTACTATAAGGACACATGCACACGAATGTTCATTGCAGCACAGTTTACAATAGCAAAGACCTGGAACCAACCCAAATGCCCATCGATGATAGACTGGACAGGGAAAATGTGGCACATATACACCATGGAATATTATGCAGCCATCAAAAACGATGAGTTCGTGTCCTTTGTAGGGACATGGATGAACCTGGAAACCATCATTCTCAGCAAACTGACACAGGAACAGAAAATCAAATACCGCATGTTCTCACTCATAGGTGGGTGTTGAACAATGGGAACACATGGACACAGGGAGGGGAGTATCACACACTGGGGTCTGTCGGGGGAAGAGGGGAGGGATAGTGGGGGGTGGGGAGTTGGGGAGGGATAGCATGGGGAGAAATGCCAGATTTAGGTGATGGGGGAGGAAGGCAGCAAATCACACTGCCATGTGTGTACCTATGCAACAATCTTGCATGTTCTTCACATGTACCCCCAAACCTAAAATACAATAAAAAAAAAATGCACTAATTGCACTTTTTAGTCCTTTTTCTTGGTATGGCTTAGTGTAGGACTGAGAGCTATTTTCTTGGCTGCCTTTTGTTTGTTTACAGGAATATACTATTTCTCATGGGTCTGTTTGTCATTTTTGATACACTGGCCAAAGTAGTCTTGGCCATTATTCTCTTTATTTCATGTAGTACTTTGGGAATTGTTTAAACACAAAGGTAAATCACAGCATAAACTCTAGTGTTTGATAGGACTATACAACTCTGCCCTTAGGGAAAAAATGTGAGAAATTTTTTTCTCTTAGTATTATAACCCCTTCTTCATTATACTCAATTCTATAATTGCTTATAGTTGTATTCAGGAGCTCAATACCAGACCCAAGAGACCCAGTCAACTACATTCTGATTTCTTCTAATTTTTGTTGTCTTTACATACTGACCAGTTTCTTGTCTCATTTTCCAAACTTCCAAGCTCAGGGACCTTTGACAGTTATAGAATTAAGAGCATTGGAAAGTATTTCAAATGTTTATTCTAGTCCAATGTGTTAGTCTGTTCTCACACTGCTATAAACACTTGAGACTGGGTAATTTATAGAGAAAAAAGGCTTAATTGACTCAGAGTTCCACATGTCTGGGAAGGCCTGAGGAAACTTACAACCATGGCAGAAGGCACCTCTTCACAGGGGGGCAGAGAGAATGAGTGCCAGGAGGGGGAAATGCCAGACACTTATAAAACCATCAGATCTCATGATAATTCAGTATCATGAGAACAGCATGGAAAACTGCTCCCATGATTCAATCACATCCCACTGGGTCCCTTTGATGACACATGGAGATTATGGGATTACAATTCAAGGTGAATATTTGGGTGGGAACACAAAGCCAAACCATAGCATTCTGCCTTTGATCCGTCCCAAATACTCATGTCCTCACATTTCAAAACACAAAGTGTCCCCCAAAGTTTTAACTCATTTCAGCATTAACCAAAAAGTCCAAGTCCAAAGTCTCACCCGAGGCAAGGCAAGTCCCTTCCACCTATGAGCCTGTAAAATAAAAGGAAGTTAGTTACTTCCTAGATATAATGCATGTACAGACATTGGGCAAGCACACCTATTCCAAAAGGGGAGAAATTGGCCCAAACAAAGAATCTACAGGCTCCATGGAAGTCCAAAATCTAATAGGGTCCAACAGAGCAATAATTAAACCTTAAACTTCCAAAATGGTCTCCTTTGACTCTACATCTCACATCCACGTTATACTGATATAAGAGGTGGGCTTCCATGACCTTGGGCGGCTCTGCCCTACATGGCTTTGCAGGATACAGCGCTACTCCTGCTGCTTTCGCAGGTTGACATTGAGGGTCTGTGGCTTTTCCAGGTGCATGGTGCAAGCTGTTGGTGGATCTACCATTCTGCAATGTGGAGGACAGTGGCCCTTTTCTCACTGTTCCATTAGGCAGTGTCCCAGTGGAGACCTCCCCATTTGTGTCCGTCCTGGCTGACCCCAGTTGGCATAGTAGCCTGAGGGCACCCAGCATGGAAGCCAAGCAGGGGTAGGGCATGGCTGTGACTTAGATAAAGGACCACCTGAGGAGTCACGTGACTAAAGATTTTTGGCCTCCCGATCACTTTCTGCTTTCCCTTATTTTTGGCAACTCTTCCCAACTGCCCTCTGACTCTCTGACCTCCACTTTCCTGCCCACTTGTGCCCTGCCTCAGCCTAGGACTTCCCTGTGGGGGATCTGTTCCAGCAGCCCCCAGTTGCCTTAGCAGCCTGAAGGCACCCCAGCCTGTAAGCTAATCAGGGTCGGTCCTAGATGGCGCTTAAATAGGGGAAGAAAGACTGGACCTGGAGGCTTTGGACTTCCTTCTCTTTCCCGCATTTTCCCTTGGCACAACTGTTCTCAACCACTCCCTGACTCTAAGACTGCTATGGTGTTTGGAGGCTGCCTAGACTGAGTCCTATGAGGAGGTCCAGAACTTCAGTGGAGGCAAAGGCAAGTGACATACATAAAGCCAAGAAGTAAGGGGGTAGTTGGGAAACAATGTGGCAAGCAAGGGAAAGTGAAAGGGAGCTGGAAGCCAAAAGCCTCCAGGCAGCTGCTGAAACCAACCATACAGTGAGGTCTGGGCCAGAGTGGAGGTGCATGGGGGTGAAAAAGAAGGGGCCACAGAGTAAGGGGTTAGTTGGGAAGTGCTGTGACAAGCAGAAGAGAGTATGAAGAGAGGCAGAAAGCCAAAATATTCCAGTCCCTTATCTCCCAGGCTTTGCACCATCCAAGCCCCAGCCAGTCCTGACCCTGCTTAGCTCTGAGCTGGGGCAAACTCAGGCTGCTCTTTCGTCCAGGGGCTGCCATAATGGACCCCCATGAGGAAGTCACTGGCTACTGGGGAAAGCAGGCAAGATGAAAACCAAAGGCCAGAGAGCTAGCCAGTGGTTGGGAAGTATTGAGACAAGAAAAAATAGGTAGCAAGGGGAAGCCAAAAGCCTCTAGCCCCAGCCTCCCCAAGCAGTTCCCCATCCCAGCCCCACTGAGGCTCGACCCTGCTTAGCTTCTAGGCTGGGGCACCCTCAGGCTGCTACAATGCCAAAGGGTTGCTAGGGATAGCCCCTTGGGGATGCCCCAGGTCATGGCTGGGATGCAGGTGTATGGGAGTGGAAAGGGAAAGCCAGAGTGTCAGGGGGAAGTTGGGAAGTTTTGGAAAAGCAGGGGAAATTGGGAAGGGAACCAGAGCCAAAAGCCTCAACCTCATCCCCCAAGCGATCCCCTATTTAATCCCAAGCCAGGCCCAACCTTTCTTATCTTTCAGATAAGGCACCCTTAGGCTGCAATAGCATTAGGTGACTCAGAGACAGACCCCTTAAGGGAGGTCTCACACCATGGCAGGGATGCAGGCAGGCAGAAAAGGGCTTGCCAGAGAGTCAGGGGGCATTTGGAAAGCATTGCAAAACTCGAGTGAACCTGGGAAGGGAGCAAGAAGCCAAAAGCCTCCATCCCCCTTTCCCCCCAGGTAGTACCTCATCCAAGCCCCAACCAGGCTCAACTCTGCTTTTCTCAGGCTGGGGCACCATTAGGGTGCTATGGCACCCCAGTTCTACTGGGACGAACCCTTATGGGGAGATCCCAGCCCACGACAAGCTTGCAGGCTGATGGAAAAGAGGGGGCCAGAGTCAGGGGACGGGTTGGAAAGCATTGCAAAAAGCTGAGAAAGTGAAAAGGGAGCAAGAAGAAAAATGCCTCTGCTCCTTGTCTCCCGATGTGGCTTCCCACCCCAGCCCCAGCCAGGCACAACCCTGCCTAGCTTCCTCACTGGGCTCTCCTTTGGGTGCTATGGCACAAGAACATCCCAGGCTGCTGTGGGTATGTAGGGAGGAAGAAAAAGTTGGGGAGCCAGTGAGTTATGGGCAGTTGGGAAGCATTGAAACAAGTGGGGCAAAGTGAAGAAATGGGGAAGCCAAAAGTCTCTACCGCCTGTCTCCTCAGGTGGTCCCCTATCCAAGTCTTTGTTCAAGTCTAACCCTGCTAGCTTCCGGGGTTTAGACGCCCAGGCACCTATGTCCCCTGAGTCCTGCTAGGACAAAACCCCACAAGTTCCAGGCTGTGGCGAAAATGCTGGTGGGCAGAGTCCCGGAAGTTAAGCAGGGTTGGGCCTGCCAAGGGCTTGGATGGGGGCTCTGCCTCAAAAGACTGGGGACAGAAGCCTTTTGCCTCTTTGTCTAATTTAAGCATCCCCCCTGCTTGTATCAATGCTTCTTAACTGCCTCTGACTCTGTCCCACCTTTCCTGCTTGCCTACACCTTTGCTGAGGCCCAGGACCTCCCCCTGTGGGTTTGTCTTGGCAGTCCACAGTCACTATTTTCAGACGTAGGGTGCTGCATCCCAGAACCTAAACAGGGTCAACCTGGCTGTGGTTTGGATGGAAGACTTCCTGTAAAGACTGGGAGCTAGAGGCTTTTGCCTTTTCGTCTTCTTTGAGCTTTCACCCACTTGTTCCAATGCTTCCCAACTGCCCCGTGACTCTCTGTCCTCTTCCCCCACTTGCCTATGCACCCGCTGAAGTCAGGGACTTCCCCATATGTGTTTGTCTAGGCAGTCCCAAAGTGCCATAGCAGCCCTAGTGTGCAGCAGCCCAGAAGCTAAGCAGGATCTGCCAGGCTGCGGCTTGGTTGAGGGGAACCCCTGGGGAGACGAGGGGCTTGAGGCTTTGGCTTCCGGAATCCTTCCCTCTCTTCCTGGCTTGTCGCAAAGCTTCCCAAGTGCCTCCTGAAACTCTGGCTTTCTATCTCACATTCCCACCTGCTTCCCCTTTCTTCTGCTTTACCGTGCTTGTCCCAGTGATTCCCAACCTCTGAATTCAATGACCCCCACTTTCTGCCTGCCTGCTCCCTCATGGCAGCCAGGGACATTCTAGTGGAGGTAGACCTGGAAGCCCTCCAGCGCCATTGAAGCCTGAGGCTGCTCCAGCATAGAAGCTAAGCATGGGGTTGAAGGCTTTGGCTCCCCGATTCCTTCCCATTCTCCCCTTTCTTGTTGCAACACTTCCCAAGCACCTCCTGACACTCTGGCTTTCTATCTCACATTCCTGCCTGCCTATGCACAGGAACCTTTCTGTGGGTGTCTGTTTCGGCAGCACCTTGGTGCCATTCTGGTCTCAGGGCACGATAGCCCAGAAACTAAGTGGGGGTCAACTTGACTGGGTCTTGAATGGGGGACCACCAGTGGAGACTGGGTGCTAGAGGCTTTTGGCTTCCCCTTTCTTCCACCTTTCCCCCACTTGTCCTAATGCTTCCCAACCACGCGAATTACCTGCCCCCTTTTTTCTCCCCCAACTGCTCCCCCATGGCAGCCCTGGATGATCCTGCCATGCAGCCCTCTGGTGCCATAGTATCCTGAGGAAACCCCAGCATGGAAACTAACCATGGTTGAGCCTGGATGTGGCTTAGATGGGGCTTTGCTTGGAGACTGGGGACTGGAAGCTTTTTTCTTTCTTGCTCCCTTTTCACTTTCCCCTACTTGCCACAATGCTTCTCAACTACACTGTGATGCTGGGGACCTCTTTTCCATCAGCCTGCCAGCCCTTTGCAGCCTGGGACCTCCCCATAAGAGTTCATCTCAAATAGACCCCAGACAACATAGCACCATGAGGATGCCCCAACCTGGGTGCTAGTGGGGTTGAGCCTGGCTGGGGAGTGGACTAGGGACTGCATCAGGGGATAGAGGACTGGAGGCTTTTGGCTTCTTGCTCCCTTTCCAGTTTCTCCCAATTGTTGCAATGCTTCCCTACCGCCCCCAACTCTCTGGCCAGCCATTTTATGCCTGCCTGTGCCCCTGCTGGGGTCTGGGACCTCTCTGAAGAAGTCTGTCTCTGGAATCACCAAACACCATCCCAGCCTGAGGGTGCCTCACCCCAGCAGCTAAGCAAAGATGGGTTTGGCTTGGGCTTGGATAGGAAACTGCCCTGGAGAAATGGGGTCTGGAGGCTTTTGGCTTATGATTTTCTTTCTAATTTTCCTTGCTTGTTACAAAACTTCCCAACAGTCCCCTGGCATTCTAGTTTTCTCTTTCCACTTTCGTATGCCTGTGCCTCTGCTGCGTCTTAGGGCATCACTGAAGGAGTTTCTCCTAACAGCCCTTGGGCACCTTAGCATCTTGAGGGCACCTCAGCCTAGAAGGTAAGCGGATCTGAGCCTCTGAGGGACTTGGATTGGGGACTGCTTGGGTAGACTGGGGGCTAGAGGCTTTTGGCTTCCTGCTTTCCCCTGTTTTTTTCTTTTCTTCTTTTTCTTTCTTTTCTTTTCTTTTCTTTTCTTTTTTTTTTTTGCTTTTTGTGCTTCCCAACCATTTCCATTTCCTAACTCTCTGGCCCTCCCTTTCCAAACTCTCCTGCTCCCTACTACAGCCAGGGACCTCCCCATGGGGGCTCCATCTAGGCAGACCCCGAACACCATAGCAGTCTGACAGTCAGGGGTTGGTTGACAACTGTTGTGACAAGGGGGAAGTTGGAAAAGAGCAAGAAACCAAAACCCTCCAGACCAGGTCTTTCACCGGGTTCCCCATCCAATCACCAGCCAGGCATGGCCCTTCATAGCTTCCAGGCTTGGGCACCCTCATGCTGCTATGGTGACCGGGGGCTTCCAGAATGGGCCCCTATGGGGTAGTCCCAGGTTGAGGCGGGGGATGCAGGTGGGCAGCAAAGGGAAGGTAAGAGAGTCACGGGGTGGTTTGGAAGAGTTTTCACAAGTGGGAGAAAGCAGAAAGTTAGTGGGGAGGCCAAAAACCTCAAGCCAATGGAACCCCCAGGCAATCCCTAGTCTAAGCTCCAGCCATGCACCACCTGCTCAGCTTCCATGCTGGGGCACCCTAGACTGCTCTGTTGAGCAGGGTCACGTGGGATGGACCTCCATAGGATGGTGCCAGTCTGTGTTGGGAGAGCAGGTGAGCGGGAAATGGTATTCAGAGAGTCTGGGGTCAGTTAAGAAGTGTTGGGACAAGCGATGGAAAAGGTAAAACAGTGCAAAGTCAAAAGCCTAAAGCCCTGGCCTCCCCCAGGCAGTCTCCCATCAAAGCCTCAGTCAAGTCCGACCCTTCTTAGCTTCCTGGCTGAGGTGCCCTCAGGCTGCTATGGTCCAAGGGTCCTGCCAGGGCAAACCAACATAAAGAGGTTCCAGGCTGTGACAAGAGTACTGGCAGGTGGAGTCCTGGAAGCTAAACAGGGTCCGGCCTGGCTGGGACTTGAATGGGGGACTGCCTGGAAAGACTGGGGGCTGGAGACTTTTGGCTTTTAAGTCTTCTTCAGGATTTCCCCACGATTATCCCAATGCTTCCCAACTGCCCCCTAACTGTTCCCCCTTTCTCGCTTGCCTACACCCCCCACCAAGGCCTGGTACGTCCCCTGTGTGGGTTTTTCAGCAGCCCCCCAGGTGCCATAGCAGCTCTAGGGTGCTGCACCCAGAAGCTAAGCAGTGTCAGGCTTGCCTTTGGCTTGGATGGGGGACTGCCCTGTAAAGTCAGAGGGCTGAAGGTTTTTGCTTTTTTGCATTCTTCAAGCTTTTCTCCACTTGTCCCAATGCTTCCCAACCACCCGCTGACACTCTGTCTCCTCTTTCTCACTTCCCTACTCTTCCACCATGGCCCCAGACATTTCTGAGTGGGTTTGTCTCTGCAGCACCCAGTTGCCATAGCAGGCTTAGGGTGGTGCAGCCCATAAGCTAAGCAGGGTCAGGCCTGGCATGGACTTGGATGAGGGAAAAACTGGGGAGATTGTAGGTGGAGGTTTTGGCTTTCTGATTCCTTCCTGCTCTCCCCTGCTTGCTGCAAAGCTTCCCAAATGCCTCCTGACACTCTGGATTTCTATTTCACGTTCCTGGCTGCCTGTGCCCTGGCCAATGACAGGGACCTTTCCGTGAGTGTTTGTTCTGGCATTTCCCAATGCCATAGCAGCCTGAGGGCATCCCAACCCAGAAGTTAAGCAGGGTCAGGCTTGACTGGGTTTGGATAGGGGACAATTTTGAGAGACCAGCAGCTGGAGGCTTCTGGCTTTTCCTTTATTCTGATTTGCCATGCTTGTCCCATTGCTTCCCAACATCCCCCTAACTCACTGGCCCCCTTTGTTTGCCTGCCTGCACTCCCATGGCAGCCCAGGATATTTTTGTGTGGGTCCACCTGGCAACCTTCAGGTGGCATAGGCCCCTGAGGGGGCCCCAGCATGGAAGCTAAGCCGGGTTAGGCTGGCTGGGGTTTTGAGAGGGGGTTCCCTGGGGAGATCGTGGGCTGAAGGCTTTCTCCCTTGTCAATCCCTTTTTGCTTTCTCTCACTTGTCGCAATGCTTCCCAATGGTCCCCTGACACTATCTTTCTCTTTTCCATCAGTCTGTAAGCCTTACGCAGCCTATGACCTTTCTGTAAGCATTCATCCCAGTAGACCCCAGGCACCATAACACCCTGAAGGCATCCCAGCCTGGGAGCTAAGCAGGGTAGAGCCTAGCTGGGGCTTGGATGGGGGACTGCCTAGGGGGACAGATGGCTGTAGCATTTTGGCTTCTTGTTCCCTTCCCACTTCCCCTTGATTTTCTCAATGATTTCCAACAGCCCGAACTCTCTGACCAGCCCTTTTCCTCCTGCCTGCATTTCTGTCATGGCTCGAGACCTTTCTGAAGGGGTTTGTCTCTGAAGTCACCAAATGCTGTAGCAGGCTGAGGCTGCCTCAGACTGGAAGCTAAGAAGGGTTTGGCTTGGGTGGGGAGACTGCCTGGGGAGACAGGGGCTGGAGGCTTTTGGCTTCCGGTTCCCTTCCCAATTTTCGCTGCTTATAACAAAGCTTCCCATCCTCTCCCCTGACATTCTGGCTTTCCTTTCTCACTCCTGAATGCCTGTGCCCCTGCAACCTCCTGGGGTGTCCCTGAGGGAATCCATCCTAGCAGCCCTTGGGTGCTATAGCACCCTGAGGGCACCCCAGCCTAGAAGCTAAAATGGGTTAGGCCTCAGTGAGGCTTGGATGAGGGACTGCTTTGTGAGACTGGGGACTAGAGTCTCTTGGCTTTCCATCTCTCCAGGTTTTTTTGCTTGTTGCAACACTTCCCAACCACCTGCTTACTCTCTGGCCCTCCATTTTCACCTCCTGCTTTCCCCCCGAGACCAGGGTCTTCCTCGTGGGGGTCTGTCATGGCAGCTCTTGAGCGCAATGGCAGCCTGAGGTCACCCCAGCTCAGAACTAAGCAGGGTTGGGACTGGCTGGGGATTGAATGGTGGGACGCCTGGGGGAGATAAGGGCTTGAAAGCTTTTGGCTTCCCCACTCTCTTCCCACTTTCTTATGCTTGTCACAGTGCCTCCCAACTGACCCCTGATGCTCCAGCAGTGGGTGCCCAGAAGCTATGCAGTGATGGGCCTGGCAAGAGTTGGATAGGGGACTACCTGGAAGACCAGGATCTTGAGTCTTTTCCTTTTTGCTTCCTTAAACTTTCCTCCACTTGTCATAACGCTTCCAAACTGCCCCCCTGACTCACTGTCCCCTCTTTGTCACTTGCATATGCCCCCACCGAGGCCTGGGACCTCCCTCTATGTGTTTGCGTCTGCATCCCCCATAGTGTCATAGCAGCCCACGGGAGCCGAAACCTGGAAGCCAAGCAGGATCGGGCCTGGCTGGGACTTAAATGGAAAACTGCCTGTAAAGATCGGAGGCTGGAGGCTTTTGCCTTTTCGCTTTCTTGAAGCTTTCCCCTGCTTGTAACAATGCTTGCCAACCTTCACCTGAAACTCTGTACCCCCTTTCCCACTTGCTAATGCTTCCACTGCAGGCCAGGACTTCCCCATGTGGGTTTGTCTTGGCAGCCCCCAGATGCCTTAGCAGCCCTAGGGTGCTGTAATATTAGAAGATAAGCAGGATCTGGCCTGGATGGGGCCTGGATGGGGGGACTTCCTGGGGAGATGTGGGATGGAGGCTCTGGCTTCCTGATTCCTTCCTGCTCTCTCCCACTTTTCACATGTCCCAAGCGACTCCTGACACTCTGGCTTTTTATTTCACATTCTGGCCTCACTGTGCCACTGCCCAAACCAGGAAACTTTCTGTGAGTATCTACCCCAGCAGCCCCTTCGCACCATATTGTCCTCAAGTTGGCCCCAGTCCAGAAGCTAAGCCAGGTCAGGCTTGACTGAGGCTTGGATGAGGGACCACCTGGGGAGGTTAGGGGCTGGAGACTTTTGGCTTCCCCCTTTTATCCACTTTGCTTCGCTTATTCCAACAGTTTCCAACAACCCTTGACTCACTGCCCTCCCTTTTCTGCCCATCTGAGTTTTCATTTCAGCCTGTGATGCTCTTGTGTAGTCTGGCCAGCAGCCCTTAAGCACCATAGCATTCTGAGAGAGCCCCATTGTGGAAACAAAGCAGGGTTGAGCCTGGCTTGTGCTTGGATGGAGAGCTGCCTGGACAGACCAGGGTCTGGAGGCTTTTTCCTTGCTGCTGCCTTTTTGCTTTCCCCCACTTGTTGCAACGCTTCCCAACCACCCCGATTCTGCCCCCCTCTTTCGTCAGCCTGCAAGCCCATGGCAACATGGGACCTTTCCGTAAAGATTGGTCCCGGTAGACCCAGGGAACTATAGCACCCTGAGGCTGCCCCAGCCTGAGAGTTAAGCAGGGTCAGGCCTGGCCTGGGCTTGGATCAGAGACCGCTAGGGTCGACAGAGTGCTAGTGGCTTTTGTCTTCTTGCTCCCTTCCCTCTCTGCCCTGATTGTCACAACACTTTCCATTGCCTCCAAACCTTTTCACCTGCCTGCGTCCCTGCTGTGGCCCGGGACCTTATTGAAGGGATCTATCTCTTGAAGTCACCGAATGCCATTGCAACCTGAGAGCACCTCAGCCTGGAAGCTAAAAAGGTTTGGGCCTGGACTGGGCTTGGTTAAGGGACCATCTGGGGAGACAGGGACTGGAGGCTTTGGGCTTCCAGTTCTCTTCCCAATTTCCCCTGCTTGTTGCAAATCTTTCTAACCACCTCCTGACACTCTGGCTTTTCCTTTCCCACTCCTGCATGTCTGCAACCCCATCTCATCCTGGGGTATCCCACAGGGGTTTGTCCTAGCAGCCCTTGTGCACCACAGCAATCAGAGGAGCTAAGCAGGGTCACATCTTGGTGGGGCTTGAGTGGGGACTTCTTAGGGAGAGTGGGGGCAAGAGGATTTTGGCTTCTTGCTTCCTCCCAGGTTTTTTGCTTATCAAAATGCTTCCCAACAACCCGTTAAGTCTCTGATCCTCTTTCTCCAGCCTGCCCTGTTCCCCTCTCTATGGCCAGAGATTTCCCTGTAGGGCTCTGCCTAGGCAGCCCTCAAAGACCATAGAAGTCTGAGAGTCATGGGGTGGTTGAGAACCGTTGAGACGAGGGGGAGTTGTGGGAAAAGACAAGGAAGCCAAAAGCCTCCACGCCTGGTTTTCCACATGGTCCCCCATCCATGTGCCAGCCAGGACTGACCCTGCTTAGCTTCTGGGCTGGGCACCCTCCTGCTGCTATGGTGACTGGAGGCTGCCAGAACAGACACACACGGGGAAGTCCCAGATCTAGGGGGAGGGGACAAGCAAGACAGGAAAGGGGGGAGTCAGAGTCAGAGTTTGAAAAGGGTTGCCAAAAGCGGTGGAAAGTGGGACATTAGTGGGAGGCCAAAAGATTTCAGCCACTGGACTCCCCAGGTGGTCCCTTATCTAAGCCAGAGCCATGCTCTACCCTGCTGAGCTTCCGAGCTGGGGCACCCTCAGGCTGCTATGCTGACTGGGGTCAACCGGGAAGGACCCACACGGAGAGGTCCCAATCCAAGTTGGGGTCACAGGTGGTTGGGAAATTGTGTCCAGAGAGTCTGGGGGCCATTAAAAATTTGCAAAAAGCGTGGGAAACAGGAAAAAAGCAGGAATCCAAAAACCTCTAGTCCTGGTCTCCCCCAAATGGTCCTCCACCCAAACCTCAGTCAAGCCCTGCCCTGCTTAGCTCCCAGGCCAAGGCACCCTCAGGCTGCTATAGCCCATGGAGCCTACCAGGACAAACCACCTCAAAGAGGTCCCTGGCTGCGGTGAGAATGCCAGTGGGTGGGGCCCTGAAGCCAAGGATGGTTGGGCCTGGCAGGGGCTTGGAAAGTTGGATTGCTAAGAAGCCTAGGGCCTGCAGGCTTTTGCCTTTTTGTCTTCTTCAAGCTTTCACCTGATTGTCCCAGCACTTTCCAACTGCCCCCTAAATGTCTGTCCCCATTTTCTGCTTGCCTCTGCCTCTGCTGAGGCCCAGAACCTCCCCATGTTGGTTTGTCTTGGCAGCTCCCAGGAGCCATAGCAACCCTAGAGCACTACAAATGAGAAGCTAAGTAGGGGTTGGGCCTGGCTGGTACTTGAAGGGGGGAACTTCCTGTAAAGACAGGGTGATGAATGCTTTTGCCTTTTCAACTTCTTCAAGCTTTCTCACACTTGTCCCAATGCTTCCCAACTACCCCTTACTCTTTCTCCCCCATTTCTTGCTTGCTTATGCCCCAAATGCAATTCAGGACTTCCCTGTATGCATTTGTCTCAGCAGCCTTCAGGTGCCAAAGCAGCCTTAGGGTGCTGCAGGCCAAAAGCTAAGCAGGGTCTGCCCTGACTGGAGCATGGATGGCCTGGGGGAGATGGGGGTTTGAGGCTTTGGTTTCCTGATTTCTTCCTGTTCTCTCTGGCTTGTCACAACCCTTCCCAATTGCCTACTGACACTTTGGCTTTCTATTTCATGTTCTTGCCTGCCTGAGCCTTTGCCAATGACAGGGATTTTTCCGTGGGTGACCATCCCAGCAGCAACTGTAACCATAGCAGCCTGAGAGCACCCAAGCCTAGAAGCTAAACAGGGGGTAGGGTTGACTGGAGCTTGGATGAAGGACAACCTGGGATGACCAGGAGATGGAGGCTTTTGACTACCCCCTTTCATCTGCTTTGCCTTGCTTGTCTCAACGCTTCCCAACTACCCCCTGATGCACTGGCTCCATACTTTTCTGCCCAGCTGCACCCTCATGGTGGCCCAGTATGTTACTGTGGGGGTTTGTACGGTAGACCTCGGGCACCATAGGTCTACGTGGGCCCCAGTGTGGAAGCCAAAACAGCTCTACAGTGCTACAGCCCAGAAGTAAACCAGGGTTGGGCCTAGCTGGGGCTTGGATGGGGGACCTCCTGAGGAGACAGAGATTGGAGGCTTTGGTTTCCTGAATTTTTCCTACTCTCCCCTGCTTGTCACAATGCTTGAAAAGCACCTCCTGACACTCTGGCTTTCTATTTTATGTTCCTGTCTACCTGCACCCTTGCCAAGGACAGGGACCTTTTCATGAACATCCGTCCCAGCAGCCCTGAGCACTATAGCAGCATGAGGATGCCCCAGCCTAGAAGCTAAGCAGGATCAGGCTTGAGTGCGGCTTGGATGTGGGACCACCTGGGGAGACCAGGAGCTGGAGGCTTTTGCCTTTCCCATTTCTTCCACTTTGTCCCACCTGTCCCCCACACTTCCCCAACTACTCCTTGACTCACTCATCCTCTTTGTCCTGCTTCCCTGAGACCCCACAGCAGCCCAGGATGTTCTTGGGTGGTTCTACCAGGCAACCCTCAGGTGCCATGGCACTCTGAGTGGGCCCCAGTGTGGAAGATAAGCAGGGTCTGGCCTGGCTGATGCTTGGGTAAGGGGCTGCCTGGGGAGACCAGGACTGGAGGCTTTTCTTCCCACATTATTCTTGGCTTTCTCCCTCTTATCTCAATGCTTCCAAATCGCCTTAACTCTGTTCTTCTCTTTCTGTCAGCCTCCAAAACCGTCGCAGCCTGGGATCTCCCCTTAAGTGTTCGACCTTGTAGACCCCAGATGCCATAGAAACCCTGAGGGGGCCCCAGCCTGGGAGCTAAGCAGGGTCGGGTCTGGCTGGGGCTTGGATGAGAGACTGCCTGGAGAGACAGGGGCTGGAGGCTTTTGGCTTCTTGTTCCCCTTCCCACTTTCTCCTGATTGTCAAAATGCTTGCCAACTGCCCCTGACTCTCTGGCCAGACCTTTTCTGCCTTCCTGTGCCCCTCTTGTGGCCTGAGACTCCGTGAAGGGATCTGTCTCTGAAGTCACCAAATGCCATCACAGCCTGATAGCACTTCAGCCTGGAAGCTAAGCAAAGTCGGGCCTGGATTGGGCCTGGATGGGGGACCACCTTGGGAGATAAGGGCTGGAAGCTTTTGGCTTCTGGTTTCCTTCCCAATTTCCTCTGCTTGTCTCAAAACTTCCCAACTGCCCCCGACACTCTGATCCTTTTCCAAATTCTGCATGCCTGCATCCCCCTCCACATTCTGAGGCATCCCCCAAGGGCATCTATTGTAGCAGCCCTTGGGTGCCACAGCAGCCTGAGGGCACCCCAGCCTAGAAGCTGAGCAGTATCTGGACTCAGTGGGGCTTGGATGCGGGGACTGCTTGGGGAGACTGGGAGCTAGAGGCTTTTGGCTTCCCACTCCTCCCTAATTTTTTGCTTGTCAAAACGCATACCAACCACCTGCTAACTCTGGCCCTCACTTTCCAGCCAGCCTGCTCCACTCCATGGCCAGGGTTCTCCCCATGTGGGTCCATCATGGCAGCTCCTAGATGCAATAGTTACCTGAGTTAGCTGCAGTACACAGCTAAGCACTGTTGAAACTGGCTAAGGCTTGAATGATGGTAATAGTGGGAAGATGAGGACCTGGAAACTTTTGGCTTGTTGCTCCCTTTCCACTTTCTTCTGCTTGTCACAACACTTCCCAACTGACCCCTAACTCTCTGGCTCCCTTCTTTTCCTCTCCATGCACGCTTGCTGTGTCCTGGGACCACTCAGTGGGGTCTGTTTTAGCAGATACCTGATGCCATAACAGCCTGAGGGCTCCCCAGTTTGAATGCTAACCAGGGTCAGGCCTTGCTGCAGCTTGTATGAAGGACCACCTGGGGAGACCAGAGGTTAGAGGCTTTTGGCTTCTAGCTTCTTTCCACATTACCCACTTTGTCACAATGCTTCCCAACCACCCCCTTGTTTCTCGGTCTCCTGTTTCTGACAACCTTCACCCCATCATGGTTCTGGACCTCCCCATGGGGTTTTGTCTAGGCAGCCCCCAAACACCATAGCAGTCTGAGAATCAGGGGGTGGTTGAGAACCGTTGTGCCAAGGGGGGTAAAGTGGAAAACAACAGGAAGCAAAAGCTTCCAGGACTGGTCTTTCCACACGGTTCCCCTCCCAAGCACCAGCCAAATCCAACCCTGCTTATCTTCCAGGCTTGGGTGCCCTCAGGCTTCTATGGTGACTGGGGATTGCTAAATTAACTCCAATGGGGAAATCCCCAGGTTGGGGTCGGGACACATGTGGGCAGGCTTTGAAAGGAGCAAGAAGCAAAAAGCTCCCTTCCTCCTTTCCTCTGAGAGCCACAATGATTTCCAACCTCCCTCTGACTCTGTCCAGCCTGTTTCCACCTGCCTAAGCCCATGCCTTGTCCCAGAACCTCACTGAAGGGGTCTGTCTCTGAAGTCACTGAACGCCATTGCAGCCTGAGGCCACCCAAGCCCAGAAGCTAAGCAGGGTGAGTCCTGGCCTGGGCTTGGATGGGGGACAGCTGGGGAAATGGGAGCTTTTGGCTTTTGGTTCCCTTGCCAACTTCCCTGTGTGTCGAAAGCTTCCAACCACCCCCTGACACTCTGAATTTTCCTTTCCCACTCCCACACACCTGTGCCCCTGCTGCATCCTGGGTCTTTCCTGAGGGAGTCCCTCCTAGCAGCCCCTGGGGTGCCATAGCAGTCTGACGGCACAGCTGCCTAGAAACTTAGCAGCGTAGGGGCTCGGTGGGGCTTGGATGGGGGACTGCTTGGGGATACTGGGGGCTAGAAACTTTAGCTCCCCCCACTCCTGTTTTTTTTTGCTTGTCAAAATGCTTCGAAACGACCCGCTAACATTCTGACCTTTCCCTTCCAGCCCACCTTCTCCCCCTGCATCCAGAGACCTCCCCGTGGGTGTCCATCATGGCAGCTTCCAGGCACAATAGCAACCTGAGATCACCCCAGCTCACAGATAAGTAGGGTCAGGACTGGCTGTGGCTTGGATTGTGGAATACCTGGGGCGATAAGGCCCTGGAAGCTTTTGGCTTCCTGCTCCGTTTCAACTTTCTTCTGCTTGTCACAAGGCTTCCCAACTGACCCATCACTTTCTGGCCTCTTTTTTTATCCCCATGCAACACGGTTGGGCCTGAGATCTCCCCATGGGGTCCGTTTCAACAGCTATTGGGCACCACAGCAGCCTGAGGGCTTCCCAGTCCCAAAACTAAGCAGGGTCAGGCCTTGTTGTGGCTTCTATGAAGGACCACCTGGGGAAATGGGGGACTGTAGGCTCTTGGATTCCAGTTCCCTTTCACTTCCCCACAGTTGCCACAATGCTTCCCAACTTCTGTTTTACTTCCTGACCTCCTCTCAGGCCTTCACCTCCACCGTGGCTGTGGACCTCCCTGTGGGGCTCTTCTAGGCAGCCCCAGAACATGATAGCAGTCTGAGAGTCAGGGAGTGCTTGAGAAACGTTGCAACAAAGAAGAAAATGGAAAAAGAGCAGGAAGCCAAAAGCCTCCAGACTCGGTCTTTCCACATGGTCCCCTATCCAAGAGGCAGCCAGGTCCGACCCTGCTTAGCTCCAGGGCTGGGGTGCCCTCAGGCTTCTATTGTGACTGGGGCTTGCTGGAACAGATTCCAACAGAGAAAATCCCAGGCTGAGTCTGTGGCACAGAAGGGTAGTAAAGGGGGAATGAGAGAGTCAGAGGGCAGTTGGGAAGAGTTGCCAAAAATGGGGGTAAGTGGGAAATGAGTGGGGGGCCAAAAATCTCCAGCCACAGGACTCCCCAGGCAGTCACTTACTAAGCCCCAGCCATCTCTTACCCTTCTCAGTTTGCATGCTGGGGCACCCTCAGGTTGCTATGCAGACAGGGGTCAGCTGGGATGGATCCCTACTGGGAGGTCCCAGTCCATGTTGGGGGCACAGGTGGGGATTACTGGTGCCCAGAGAGTTTGGGGGTGGTTAAGAAGTGTTGCAACAAATAGGGGAAAGTGGGAAAACTGGGAGAAGACAAAAGCCTCCAGCCCTGGTTTCCCCAGGTCGTTCCCCTATCCAAGCCTCAGTCAAACATGAACCTGCTTAGCTTCTGGGCCGAGGTGCCCTCAGGCTGCTATGGCCCACAGAGCCTGGCAGGATAAACCCCAGACAGAGTTCTCAGGATGCTGTGAGAATGATGTCAGGTGGGGGACCCAGAAGCTAAGTAGGGTTAGGCCTGTACAGACTTGGATGGGGGGATTGCCTTGAACACAGAGGGATGGAGGCTTTTGCTTTGAGACTTCTTCAAGCTTTCCCCTGCTTGTCTCAATGCTTCCCAACTGTCCCTTGACTTTCTTTCCCTTCTTTTCTGCTTGCCTAGGCTTGGATCTCCCAATTTGGGTTTGTCTCAGCAGCCCCCAGGTGTCATAGCAGCCACAGGGAGCTGCAGTCTGGATCTTAAGCAGGGTCAGGCCTCGTAGAGGCTTGGATGGGGACTGCCTGTACAGATCAGGGGCCGAGTGTTTGCCCCACTTTTCCCCACTTGCCCAACACTTGCCAACTGCCACTTGACTCTCTGTTCCCCTCTTTCCAGCTTGCCCATGCCACTACCACGGGTCAGACTTCCCTGTGTGGGTTTGCTTTGGCAGACCCCAGGTGCCATAGCAACCCTAGGGCACCACATCCCAGAAGCTAAGCAGTTTCAGGTCTGGATGGGTCTTGAATGGGGGACTTCCTGTAAAGACCAGGGACTGGAGGCTTTTGACTTTTCACCTTATTCAAGCTTTCTGCTGCTTATTGCAATGCTTCCCAAATGCAACCTGACCTATTTCCCCCATTTTCCACTTGTCTATGGCTCCGGCAGGCCCAGGACCTCCCCTTGTGGGTTTGTCTTGGCAGACCCCAGGTGCCAGGGCAGCCCTAGTGTGCTGCAGCCCAGAAGCTAAGCAGGGTCAGGCCTGGCTGGTGCTTGGATGGGGGACTGTGTGTAAAGAACAGGGGCCAGGGACTTTTGCTTTTTCCATTTCTTCAATCTTTCCCTCGCTTGTCCCAACACTTCCCAACCACCCCTGACTGTCCCTCTTTCCCACATCTCTATGCAGTCCCTGTGGCCTGGGACTTCCCCCACGTGCATTTGTCTTGGCAACTCCCCGGCACCATAGCAGCTGTAGAGCACCGCATCCCAGGAGCTAAGCAGGGTCTGGCCTGATTGGTTCATGGATGGGGAACCACCTGGGAAGATGGGGACTTGAGGCTTTGGCTTCCCGATTCCTGCGCATTCTCCCCTCGCTTGTGGCAGCACTTCCCAAGTGCCTCATAACACTCTGGCTATTTCATGTTCCCATCTGCCTGTGCCCTGCCAAGGGCAGGGACCTTTCGGTGGATGTCTGTCCTGGCAGCACCCAGCACCATAGCAGCCTGAAGGAGCCCCAGCCTAGAAGCTAAGCAGGGTCAGACTTGAACAGATCTTGGATGGGGAACCACCTGGGAAGACCAGGGACTGGAGGTTTTACCTTCCCCCTTTCTTCTACTTTGCCTGGCTTGTCCCAATACTTCCCAACTGCCCCCTGACTCACTGGTTCCCCACTTTCTGCCCATTTGTGCTCCCAGGGTGGCCCCAGGACATTTTTGTGGGGGGTCTGCCCAGCAGACCTCGGACACCATAGTATTCTTAGTGGGACCCATCAGCCTGACCATCCTTAGCTTCTAGGCTGGGGCACCCTCAGGCTGCTATTGAGCCCAAAAGCTGCTAGGATGGTCCCCTAAATGATGTTCCAGGATGTGGTGGAGGCACGGGCATGGGGAAGTGAAAAAGAAAAAGCCAGAGTGTCAGGGGACAGTTGAAAACCTTGTGAAAAGCAGGGATAAATGGAAAAGAAACTGGAAGCCAAAAGCCATCAGCTCCCTTCTCCCCAGTTGGTTCCCCATTCAGGCCCCAGCATGTCCTGACCCTGCTTAGCTTCAATGGCATAAGGTGATTTCAGAGACATACACCTTCAGGCCAGGGCAGGTGCACAGGCAGGCAGAAAAGGGCTGGCCAGAGGGTCAGGACAGTTGGGAAGTGTTGCGACAATCTGCTTCTGACAAGCAGAAGAAAATGCGAAATGAACGGGAAGCCAAAAGCTTCCAGGCCCTTATCTCCCCAGGCATTTCGCCATCCAAACACCAGCCAGTCCCGACCCTGCTTAGCTCTGAGCTGAGGGGACTTCAGGCTGCTACTGCCCCTAGAAGCTGCCATGACAGACCCCCATGAGGAGGTCGCTGGCCACAGTGGGGGAGCAGGCTGGCTGGAAAGGGAGAGTCAGATAATTAGTAGGTCGTTGGGAAGCATTGCAACAAGCAGATAAACTTGGAGGGAGTGGGAAGCCAAATGCCTCTTGTCTCCACTCTCCCCAAGCAGTGCTCCATCCAAGCCCCACTGAGATCCGACCCTGCCTAGCTTCTAGGCTGGGCTGCCCTCAGGCTGGTATGGCACCAAAAGGATGCTAGGATGGACCTCCTCAAGGGTACCCCAGGACACGGTGGGGGCACAGGTGCGTGGGAGTGGAAAAATGATAGCCTGAGTGTCAGAGAGAGGTTGAGAAGCTTTGTGACAAGCAGGGAAAATTGGGAAGGAAACCAGAAATCAAAGCCTCCAGCCCCAGTCTTCCCAGGTGGTCCCTCATGCAAGCCAAAGCCAGGCCTGACCCTGCTAGCTTCTGGGCTGAGACACCCTCAGACTGTGATGACATTTGGTGACTTAAGACAGATCGCTTCAGGGAGGCCCTGGGACAGGGAGGTCCCAGTAAGCAGTGCAGGCAAGCAGAAAAGGGCAGGCCAGAGAGTCAGAGGGTGCTTGAGAAGTGTTGGGATGATTGGGGGAAATCAGGAAGGGAGCAAGAAGTCAAAAGTCTCCAGCCCCCTGTTCCCCCAAGTGGTCCCCCAACCAAGCCCCAGCCAGGCCTAATTCTGACTAGGTCCCAGGCAAGGGTGGCATCAGAATGCTGTAGTGCCCTGGGTCTACCAGGATGAACCCTTATGGGGAGGTCTCAGGCCATGATGGGCTTTCTGGCTGATGAAAAGTAGGGATCTGGGGTCAGGGATGATTGGGAAGCATTGCAACAAGTGGGGAAAATGAAAGGGATCAGGAAGGAAAAATCCTCCATTCTATTCTCTCCCAAGTGGCCCTCATCCAAGCCCCAGCCATGCTCGACTCTGCTTAGCTTCCACACTGGGGCCTCTTCATGCTGCTATGGTGCCCTAGGGCTGCTGAATGGACCCCCAGAAGAGTTTCCTGGGTTGCTGTGGCACCCGGTAGCTGCTGAAATGGATTCCATGGGGAGTTTTCGATCCACAGCAGGTGTGCACGGGGACGAAAAAAGGGCCAGAGCATCACTGGTCAGTTGGGCAGCATTGTGACAAGTAGAAGAAAGTGGGAAGGGAGTGGGAAGTCAAAAGCTTCCAGGTCCTTGTTTCCCCAGGCGTTCCACCATCAAAGCCCCAGCCAGTTTCAACCCTGCTTAGCTCTGAGCTGGGGAGAACTCAGGCTGCTATTGCACCCAGGAGCTGTGATGGCAGACCCTCGTGGGGAGGCCCATGCCACAGTGGGTAGCAGGCAGGCTGGAAAGTGAGGGTCAGATGGTTAGTAGGTGGTTTGGAAGCATTAAAGCATCACGACAAGCAAAAAAACTGGGAGGTAGCAGGAAGCAAAAAGCCTCTAGCCTCCAGTATCCCCAAGCAGCCCCCCATCCAAGCCCCACCGAGGCCCAACCCTGCTTAGTTTTAGGCTGGGTCGCCATCAGGCTGTCATGGCATCCAAGGGCTGCTAGGACAGACACCCTCATGGACACCCCAAGATACAGCAGGGGTGCACACATGCGGGAGTGAAAAAGCAAAAGCTGGAGTGTAAGGGGTGGTTTGGGAAATTTTGGGACAAGCAGGAAGAATTGGGAAGGGAACTGGAAGTTAAAAGCCTTCAGCCTCTGTCTCCCCAGGTTGTCACCCATCCAAACACAAGCCAGGCCCAACCCTGCTTAGCTTTCACTCTCAGGCTGCGATGTTGTTTGGTGACTAATTAAACAGACACCTTCAGGGAGGTCATGGGCCATGGAAGGGGCACAGGCAGGTGGAATAGGACTGGACAGAAAGTTAGGGGTCAGTTGGGAAGTGTTGCAACAATTGGGAGAAAGTGGAAAGAAAGCAATAAGCCAAAAGTCTTCATCCCCCTGTCCCCCACAAGGTCCCCCATTCAAACCATAGCCAGGGCAGACCCTGCTTAGCTTCCAAGCTAAGGTGCACTTTGAGTGCTATGGTGCCCGGTGTCTACTGGATCAAACCCTTATGAGAAGGTCCCAGGCCACCACGGACTTGCAGGCTGATAGAAAAGTGGGAGCCTGAGTCAGGGTGCATTTGGGAAGCGTTGCAAGAGGCAGGGGAATGCAAAAAGGGAGTGGGGAAAAAAAAACCTACAGCCCCCAGTCTTTAGGCAGCCATCATCTAACCCTGGCCAGGCTTGACCATGCTTTGCTTCCACGCTGGGGCCCCTTCAGAGTGCTATGGTGACTGAGGGCTGCCAGGCAAACACCCACAAGAATGTCCTATGCTGCTGTGGGGGCACAGACAGGCAGAATAGAGAAGGCCAGTGAGCCAAAGGGTGGTTGGGTCAAGTGGAACAAAGCTGAAGAAAGGGGGAAGCAAAAAGCCTTCAGCTCCTGTCTCTGCAGGTGGTCCTCCATCCAAGACCCAGTCAAGTCCGACCCTGCTTATCTTCTGGACTCATTTGCCCCAAGGGTGCTATGGTGGCAGGCAGCTGCAGGGACAGATACCCATGGAAAGGTCCCTGTTCTTGGAGGGGACACAGGCAGGTGGGAATGTAAAATAGAAAGCCAGAGTGTTAGGAGGGTGCCTGGGAAGTCTTGCGACAAGCGGGGGAGAGCGGAAGAATTCAGGAAGCCAAAGACTCCAACTCCCATCTCCCCGCGGCACTCCTGCATTTAAGCACCAGCCAGGCCAGACCCTGCTTAGCTTCCAGGCCGTGGGTTGCTATGGTTGCTATGATGCCTGGGGGCTGCCAAGAAAAATACACTCGAGGAAGACCCAGGCTGTGGCAGGGCGGGAGTGTGTAGGCAATTAGGAAAGAGGGGGCAGTGTGTCAGGGGGCGGTTGGCAAGTATTGGGACAAGCGAGGAAATCTTGAAGAAGGCAAAAATGCAAAACCCTCCAACCCCTTATATTTACAGGCAGTTCCCCCATCCAAGTCCCAGCCAGGTCCGACCCTGCTTATCTTCTGGGTCCCCTCCCCACCAGCATTCTTGCTGCAGCCTGGTACCTCTTTCTGGGGTTTTGTCCTAGCAGGGTCCATGGGCCATAGCAGCCTGAGGGCGCCTGGGCCTAGAAACTAAGCAGGGTCGGGCTTGACTAAAACCTGGATGGGGGACTGCCTGGGAATACCAGGGATGATGGCTTTTTGCTTCCCACTCTTTTCCCACTTTCCACCGATTGTGGCAACACTATTAACCGCCCCCAGACTCTTGGCACACCATTTCCCGCCTACCTGTGCCCCCAAAAGGACTGGGATCCTCCCATGGGGTCCGTCCTGGCTGACCCAGTTGGCATAGCAGCCTGAGGGCACCCCAGCATGGAAGCTGAGCAGAGTAGGGTGTGGCTGGGGCTTAGGCAGAGACCACCTGGGGAGTCTGGTGGCTGGAGGCTTTTGGCCTCCTGCTCGCTTCCCGCTTTCCACTGCTTTGCGCAACTCTCCCAACCACCCTTGGATCCTCTGATGCCCCCTTCCTGCCCACCTGTGCCCCCACATCCACCTGGGACTTCCCCGTGTGGTTCATTCTTTTAGACCCCAGTCGCCATAGCATCCTGAGGGCGCCCAGCCCAAAAGTTAAGCAGGGATGGGCCTGACATGTGCTTGGATGGGGGATCACATGGAAAGACTGGGCCTCAAAGCTTTTGTTTTTTTCCTTTTTCCCGCTTGTCCCCTTGTCACAATGATTCTCAACCACCCCCTGATCCTCAGAATGCTATGGTGCTTGGGGGGGCTGCCTAGATGGAGCCCATCAGGAAGGTTTCTGGCCATAGAGGGGAGCATGGTGGCAGGAATGGAAGGACCAGAGTGTTAGTGAGTTGTTGGGAAGTATTGCAAAAAGCAAAAAACTGAGAGGGAGAGGGAAGCCTCTAGCCCACAGTCTCCCCAAGAAGTCCCCCACTGAAGCCCCACCAAGGCCCATTCCTGTTTAGCTTCTAGGATCATGTGCACTCAGACTGCTATGGATCCCAAGTACTGCTAGAACAGTCCTCCTCGGGGATGCCCCAGGATGCGGTGGTGGCACAGACATGCAGAAGTGGGAAAGGAAAAGCCAGAGTGTCAGGGGGCAGTTGGGAAGTTTTGCGACAAGCAGGGTAAATTGGGAAAGAAGCCAAAAGCCTGCTACTCCCGTTTCTTCAGGTAGTCCCACATCCAAGCCCAATTCAGGCCCAACTCGGCTTAACTTCGATGGTGTTCAGTTACTTCAGAGACAGTACCTTTTCAGGGAGGTCCCAAGCCACAGCAGGGATGCAAGCAGGAGGAAAAGAGCTGGCCAGAGGGTCAGGGGCAGTTGGGAAGTATTGTGACAATCAGGGGAAAGCTGGGAAAAGAGGAAGAGCCAAAAGCTTTCAGGCCTGTGTCTTGCCAGGCGGCCCCCTATCCAAGACCCAGCCAGGCCCAACCCTGCTTAGCTCCAGGCTGGGGCACACTCAGTGTACTTTGGCACCTGTGATCTACCAGGACGAACACTTATGGGAAGGTCCCAGGCTGTGACAGACCTGCAGGCTCACAAAAAAGAGAAGGCCAGAGTCAGGGGGCAGTTGGGAAGCATTACAAAAAGCAGGGAAAACTCAAAAGGGAGTGGGAAGAAAAAAGCCTTCAGGCCCCAGTCTCACCAGGTGGTTTCCCGTGCAAGCACCAGTCAGGCTCGATCTTGCATAGCTTCTGCACTGGGGACCCCCTCAGGTGTTATGGCACCCAAGGGCTGCTGGGTTGAGCCCCCCCAAAAATGTACTGGGCTGACATGGCGGTGCAGGCAGGCAAAAAACAAGAGGGGCAGTGAGTGAGGGTGCAATTGGGAAACAGGGACAAGAGGGGCAAGCGGAAGAAAGGGGGAACCCAAAATCCTTCAGCTCCTGGTCTCCTCAGGTGGTCCGTAATCCAAGCCCAAGTCAAGCCTGATCTGCTTAGCTTCTGGGCTGGGAAACCCTCAGGATGCTATGGTGCTGGGAGCCTCAACCCACGAGTGTTCTCACCACAGCCTAGGACCTCTTTGTGGGGGTTTGTCCTGGCAGGCCTTGTGGGCCATAGCGGCCTGAGGGTACCTTGGCAAGGAAGCTAAGCAGGATGGGGTTTTGACGGAAACCTGGATGGGGGACCACCTGTGGAGGACCAGGAGGGTTTTGGCTTCGTGCTCTTTCCCCGCTTCCCCTGCTTGTTGCAACATTTCTTAACCATCCCAGACTCTCTGGACACCATTAACTGGCCACCTGCACCCCCAACACAGACTGGGACCTTCCTGTGGTGGTCCGTCCTGGCTGATCTTGGTCGGCATAGCAGCCTGAGTGTGCCCCAGCACAAAAGCTGAGCAGTGTAGGGCATGGCTGCGGCTTAAATAAGGGACTGCCTGGAGAGTCCTGTGTCTGGAGGCTTTTGGCTTTCTTACTTCCTGCTTTCTCTCACTTTTGGCAACTCTTTGGAACTGCACTCTGACTTATTTACCCTTCATTTCCTGCCCACCTGTGTTCCTGCCTTAGCCTGGGACTTCCCTGGGGGATCTGTTTCAGCAGCCCCCAGTCACCATAGCGGCCTGAGGGTGCCCCAGCCCAAAGCTAAGCAGGGTTATGCCTGGCTGGCTATTGGATGGTGGAACACTTGGAAAGACTGGGCCAGGAACTTTTGCCTTTGTGCTCTTTTCCCACTTTCTTTTCTTGTCACAATGCTTCTCAACTGCCCTTTGACTCTCAGACTGCTATGGTGTTCTGGAGCTGTCTAGAAGAAAACTCATGGGGAGGTCTACAACCGTGGCAGGGGCAAAGTGGGCAGAAACAGGAGGCCGGGAAGTAAGGGATGGTTGGAAAGCATTTCAACAAGCGGGGGAAAGTGGAAAGTGAGCTGGAACTCAAAAGCCTCCAGTCCCTAGTCTCTCCAGGCAGTCCATCATACAAGCTGCAGCAAGGCCTGACCCTGCTTACCTTCCATGCTGTGGAGACCTAGGCTGCCATGGCCCTGGTAGCTGCTGAAACAGACACCATGTGGAGATCCTGGGCTGCAGTGGGGTGCACGTGGATGAATAAAAAGGGGCCAGAGACTCAGGGGTCAGTTGGGAAGCATTGTGACAAGCAGAAGAAGGTGGGAAAAGAACAGGAAGCCAAAAGCTTTCGGGCCCTTACCTTCCTCCAGAAAAGACAGGGGGCTGTAGACTTTTGCCTTTTTGCCTTCTTCAAGCTTTCCCCACTTATCCCAGTGCTTTCCAACCACCCCCTGACTCTCTTGTCCCTCTTCCCACTTGCCTGTGCCCCTGTTGCTGCCCAGAACTTCCACATGTTGATTTGTCTCCAAATCCTCCAGGCACCATAGCAGCCCTAGGGTGCTGCAGCCTTGAAGTTAAGCAGGGTGTGTCCTGGCTATGGCTTGGATGGGAGACCACTTGGGGAGCTGGGGCTAGAGGCTTTGGCTTCCTAATTCCTTTCCGTTCTCCCCCTCTTGTTGCAACATGTCCCAAGCGCCTCCTGACACTCAGTCTTTCTATTTCACATTCCCACATGCCTGTGCCTCTACCGAGGACAGAGACCTTTCCTTGGGTGCCTGTCCCAGCAGTCCCCCTGGCACCATAGCATCATAAGTCATGCATGACTTGCACTTGGATGGAGGATGGTGTGGAAAGACTAGGCCTGGAGAGTTTTGGCTTCCTGCTTTTTTTCCAGTTTCCCTTCTGTTGCAATGTTTCTCAACCAGTCTCTGACTCTCAGACTGCTATGGTGTTCAGAGCCTGCCTACGGAGCCCCATGGCGAGGTCCCTGGCTGTAGTGTGGAGCAGGTTGGTTTAAAAGAGAGGGCCAGAGAGTTAGCACATGGTTGAGAAGTGTTGGAAGAAGAAAAAAAATGGAAGGAAGCAAAAAGCCAAAGCTTCTAGCCCCCAGTTTCCACAAGCAGTTTTCTATCTCAGCCCCACTGAGTCCCAATCATGCTTAGCTTCTAGGCTGTGGTGCCCTCAGGCTGCTATGGAGCCTAAAGGTTGCTAGGATGGTCCCCCCTGAAGGATGTTCCAGGACTCGGAGGGGACAAAGGTGTGAAGTGGGAAAGAAAAAGCCACAGTGTCGGGGGCGTTTGAAAAACCTTTGTGACAAGCAGGGAAATTAGGAAGGGAACTGGAAGCCAAATGTCTCTAGCCTCCATCTCCCCAGGTTGTACCCCATCCCCCCGAGGTTGTACCCCATCCAAGCCCAAGCCATTCCAGACCCTGCTAAGCTTTGCTGGCATTCAGTGACTTCAGAAACAGACCCCAGTCAGAGAGGTTCCTGGCCACAGAAGGGGTGCAGGCTGACATAAAAGGGCTGGCCAGAGTCAGGAGTGGTTAAGAAGGGTTGCAACAATCGGCAGAAATCGGGAAGAGAGCAAGAAGGCAAAAGCTTCTAGGCCTCCGTATTTTCAGAGAGTTTCCAATCCAAGCCCCAGAAAGGCCAGACCCTGCTTAGTTCCTGGGCTAGGGCACCCTGGGGCTGCTATTGTGCCTGGGGCTATGAAGCCTGGGGGCTACTGAGATAAACCCAACAGGGGGGTCCAGGCCTCAGTGGGGGCAAAGGTAAGTGGGAAAAGAAAAACAGAGTCAGGGGGCAATTGGGAATTGTTGGGACAAGAAGGGGAAGCTTCAAGAAGGTAAAAGGCAAAAGCCTCCAACCCCTGGTCTTTTGGCTGTCTCCCATCCAAACCCCTGCCAGGCCTGAACCTGCTTAGCTTCCATACTCTCTCTGGTTTTCTCGCTGCAGTCTGTGATCTCTTTGTGAGGTTTTGTCCTGGTAGGCCCTGTGGACCATAGCAGCCTGAGGGCAACTTGGCATGGAAGCTAAGCAGGGTCTGGCTTGACTTATGCTTGGATAGGAGACCACTTGGGGAGACCGGGGCTGGAAGATTTCAGATTCCTGCTCTTCTCCCCTTTCCCCACTTGTCACACTTCTTAACGGCCCACAGACTCTCTTTACATTATTTACTGCTCACCTGCTCCACAAACACGGACTGGGACCTCGCTGTGGTGGTCCGTCCCTGCTGACTCAGGTTGGCATAGCAGCCTGAGGGTGCCCCAACACGGAAGCTGAGCAGGGTAGGGTATGGCTGGGGCTTTCATAAGGGAACACCTGGAGAGTCTGGTGGCTGGAGGCTTTTGACCTCCCCGCTCACTTCTTGCTTTTCCTTGCTTTTGGCATCTCTTCCCAATGGCCTTCTGACTCTCTGACCTCCCCTTTCCTGTCTGCCTGTGCCCTTGCCTTGGCCTGGGACTTCCCTGTGGGGGTCCATTTCAGCAGCCCCCAGTCACCTTAGCAGCCTGAGGGCACCCCTGCCGGGAAGCTAAGCAAGGTTGGGCCTGGCTGGTGCTTGGATGGGGGACCACATGGAAAGACTGGGCCTGGAAGCTTTTGGCTTTCTGCACTTTTCCCCTTTCCCCTATTTTTGCAACAGTTCTCAACCGCCCCCTGACTCTCACACTTCTTTGGTGTTCAGGGGCAGTCTAGATGGAGCTCTACACGGAGGTCCAGAGCCACGGCAGGGGCGAAGGCATGTGGGAAAACAGGAAGCCAGCAAGTAAGTGGGCCATTGGGAAGCATTGCGGCAAGTGGGGGTAAACTGAAATGGGAGCTGGAAGCCAAATGCCTCTGACTCCCAGTCTCCTCACACTGTCCTTAATAAATACCACAGAAGGCCTGATCCTGCTTAGCTTCTGGGCTGGGAAGCCCTCAGGCTGCTATGGTGCCTGGTAGCTGCTGAAACGGACCCCAAGGTGAGGTCCAGGGCCGTAGCGAGGGTGCATGGGGACAAAAAGTATCCAGAGAGTCAGGAATCAGTTGGGAAGTGTTGTGACAAGCAGAAGAAAGTCTGAAGGAAGCGGGAAGCCAAAAGTTTTCAGGTCTATCTCCCTAGGCAATCCCTCATCCCAGCCCCAGCCAGTTTGGATTCCTTAGCTCTGAAATGGGCAGCCTCAGGCTGCTATTGTGCTTGTGTGCTGCCATGACGAATTCCCGCAGGGTGGTCCCTGGCTGCGGGGGAGAGCAGGCGTCCTGGAAAGGGAGGACCACAGAGTTAACAGGTGGTTGGGAAGGGTTGTGACAAATAAAAAAAAAAAAAAAAAAAAAAACAGGAAAAAGTGGGAACCAAAAAGCCTCTAACCCCGAGTCTCCCCAAGAATTCTCCCATCCAAAACCTAGTCAAACCTGACCCTGCTTAACTTCTGGGCTGGGGCAGTCTCAGGCTGCTATCATGCCAGGGTGTTGATTTTACTGGAGGTGTCTTGCAAAATTTTAAATATTAGAAAAAGTTATATATTGTAATCGCAAACCTTTTGGAAGGCCAAAAGATTTTATTGAAGCATGCTGAAGGCAGCCGCATTGTTAATATTAGCATAGGAAAGAGAGATGATCAAAGGCCTTCTCCATTTAAGTTTGTTTGCCTCATATTTCATCTTCACTCTAATTGTGCACTCATGTAAATTTTGTGCTGGATGGCCCTGTCAAGGGAAGATCAAAGGGGAATTACCTGTTAATAGTGTTTACTCTGGGCCTCAGTACCTAAAGCTTTTATCAGTCTTAAAACCATTCTCTTAACCATGTTAATTATCCACAAGTGTGTAAACTTGGAAACTCTGTTGTAAAATATATGGGAATAAAAGTGTGGATGAACAGAGGCTCTCAGCAGATTGGTTGCATTTTGCCCCTCTGAAAGCAGCCAACCACCATCCCTTGCCCACTTAAATTGCTGTAATGGTGTGAAGGTGCATTAGTTCATCCATTGTTAAGTCAGGGTCTGCAGGCCAGACTTCTGCACGTAGTGTTTGACATATCAGATGGTGACCCCAATGTGATCCTGTCTTAGCAGGTGCTAGAAGGCAGAGCGAACTGACATGATCATTGATGCGAAGAAGAAATGGTGAACCTCCTGTGATCCTAAAGTAAAGAGGACCACGAGGTCAGGTCAAGAAGTCAGTAAGACATTGGTACCCACTTGGGATTGCCAATCTAGGGAGGCATTGTTTCAGGCTAGGGATTCAACATGAACAGCAGCTATCAGCTCAACAGATAAAAGTACAGAATGTAATCCGAACTGCTGTCTCCCAAGGCTCATGGTTCTAGGTAAAGAGCATGCTAGACATAAAGCTCTGGGAACAAGTGGGAAGAAAGTAGGCACAAAGGCATATAATAAATAGACACAAAAATGCTACAGATATAGGAATTTGTTTTAAGCAAGCAGCATTGCAGAAAGAACACAGACTGCCCAGTAATTAATGATCGGCAAGGCAATCGGGTGTATATGTTTATAAAAATATAAGAAAAAGGCATTATAGGCTTAAGCCTCAGCCAAGCAAAAGAAAAAAAAAAGGTTGTGGAAATACTCCAGCAGGGAGGCTCCACCCAAGGCCTGTGGGCAGCCCGCATAGGGGTAACAAGCAGCACAAGTGGTAAGCAGCAAGAAGCACCTGAGCAGGGCCAGCACAGTTGCCCTCTTGGGACTGGAGCTGCTGTGCACTGCTGTCCACAGATGTCCCACAGTGAAATTTCCTGTGTTCTTTGTTTAAAGCGATGTCTAAATAGTAATTCTCTGCTAAGATTTGAGCTAAATTTAAAATTCTGATAATCGTCATTGTTATTTCTCTCTCACTTTTAATGTGGCTCTTTTAAAATCCAATTTAAGTAAAACAGTAACCTCTAAAGGGTGAGAAATTACAGGTAGCCCATGAATTCTTAAGGAGCAATTAAAAGCCAGCCATATAGCTTTGCTGCTCAGTGAAAAAAACCATCCTTAATTAACTGATAAGTTGCAAAACCTGCTTAAAGGTTGCAAAACCTATCTTAAAAGGTAACACTACTAGTTCAAGCTTTATTTACATATAATTTTGTAAATTTAGATGATAAATTTCAATCAGCTATAAAACAAGGCCCATGAATTAGTTTAAAAGCAAATAAGAGCTAAGCATGTAAAACCACACATTACCCTTTAAAGGAGGACTTTGAACCAAATTGAAATGTTGCAGGACGAATCGCTCACACAACCCCTCAGACACTGGACCAAGGAAAAAGAGACTATTCAGCTAGCTGAGGAGAATCAATTGACTTGTGTCCAAAAATTTGAGCTCCGCAAAAAGCACTTTGTTTCCCTTTTTAAAGACATACAACTCAAGGGGCAGCAGAGGTAGAAGTGTGTCCATGCCCATTGGCTGGACATCCGACCTTACAGTCTTTGGCATTGATTTGATAATTTTATGTGGTGTGCACAGAAAAGGAAAGGTGAAGATTTACAGAAATTAAACAAAGGCAGTAAATAGTGACAGAGGCATCTTTAATGGGGTGGTCGGGTTTGTGCAGACGTGGAGTACTTGACTCTAGGGAAGGTCCTTGGGCAGCAAGAGAAACATTTGCAACATTTTCAAGACTTATACATAACACAGGCACCAGTTACAGACAGTGGAGTTATTTTCTCAGTTCTTGAGCCCCACTGTGGTTGGGCTGGTGGTGTCAGTGAGCTGCCTGACCTCTGACTTCAACTTTGTGCTATTTTGCCTCCCCCCTCTCCCCTTTTCTTAACAGAGGACAGGCAAGAGAGATGGTCTCCTCTCTCATTCCCCTCCTGAGAACCCCAATAATTTTACCTTTTTAGTGGGAGTTCTCACCTTTATTATCACTGTCTGTGTTCTACTGTGAAACTGATCGGTAGTGATTCATATAGCAGACCTGTGTCGTCTTTTGCTGGACCTGAGTAGTAATAAAATTTTTCATTATCTATAGAAGCAAGGGTAACAAGCAAGGAAGGAGCAAGCATGTCTCAATTATTAGCAGTTCACCTATGATGAGGGTTTTGAATTTTCCTACAGCTGGAATCCATTATCCAAACATAGACTCAGGATTAAATCCATGCCAAACCTGCACTGGCAGATGTGCCAATTTTGACATGTCCTTTGCAATGTTTTCAACTACCTGAACTTGGTCATCTATTTGCAGACAACAATTGGTTAAGTCTGAGTTTTCACATACCCCTCCCCTCGGCTGCCAGTAGGTAGTCCAAGGCCAGCCAATACTCATATATAGCATTTCTCCTCTGGGTTTCTTGTCGAGCTAAAATGGTTAGTGCCTGGCAAGCTTTATTGGTTAGTATTTTTAGGATCACTTGCAGTCAAATGATCTGATCGAGACATGTAGCATAACCCCATGAGCCATCCTTGCCCAGTTGGCATGCCCACAATGTACCTGTATTATTCTATTAGGGGGCCATTCATTACCTTTCAATTGCCTATCACCAGGCTTCGTTTATCTCATGAGGTGTAGCCAGGAAAACCTGGCAACATCTCTCAGTCTTTATGGGTAATAAAAGAAGGTAGGGCTTAACAATACCAATAACACAACTAGACAGTCCACTTATCTGACAATTTGGTGTAGGCTTATGCCCACATATCCAGTATAAGCCAGGAGGTGCTACCTAGTCCCTATGAAGTTCTGGGTGAGTCCAAAGCAGCCTGCAAACTAGAAAGCTTTTGAAAGAGGTTAGCCTTAGTATGGTTTAAACTCCACCAAGCAGTTGTTCCACTGGTTCCATTGTACAGATTTTGTCCTAAACAGTCTAGTTTTCCTACCGGGTCTGTTTGAAAACCAAGTTCTCACACTTAGAAATTTCCAGAACCGACTCATTTAGTCCATCATAAAAAGCCTGAAACACCAGTTGGGGAGATCACCTCTGGATTTCTACCCAAGTTTAAAATGATAACCTGAGGATCCTTTGCTTTCCCATCAGTTCCCATGGACACATAATTCCCTTGTTTCCAACGGGGTTCTAAGGGATTGATGATTATTAGCTCTAATGCATTACATTGGCCAGAGGTGCAGGAGGAGTTACTTTTTTCTTTGGAGGTGGACTGGGTTGTTTTTATCTTTTTTCCAAGTGGTCCAAATAACACGTGACCAGTAATCACAATGTTCACATGCTCCTAGCTCATGACAGATATACTTATGTTCTGCTGTATAGCTTTCTTCCCAACTAGAGAGCCAAACTCTAACCCCAGTTTGTTGCTTTAATGGCTGTGCAGGCATCAAATTTTAAGATAATCTGCTTAGGAATTTCCGTTTCCTCAGAACTAACACACTTTTGTTACGTGACAGATATATTCTGCTGTATAGTTTCTTTTCCCAACTAAGAAAGCCACAGCCTAACCCCAGCTTGTTGCTTTGATGGCTCCACAGGCATTAAATTTTAAGGTAATCTGCTTAGAGATTTCCTTTTCCTCAGTCTTAGTAATTACTTTACTTGTGTCACTTAGGAAGGGGCTGGTCCTTAATCTTATTTTGAATACAGTGGACATTGAAGGCTCAGATGGGTTATAACAAACATTGGGCTGTCCCGTCCCCAGACTGCACACTTTTTATTAGGTAGCATTATATAAACAAGTCTCCTTTCGGAGGTTCAGTACATTCATAATAACTGTAAAACAAGAGGACTGTAACCTTTTGTCCCACCTTAGTGACCTTATGTATACACTGGGAGCAATCTCTGGGTTGGAGATTTACATCAATTAAGGTAGTAAGGACAGAAGTTCACAGTCCGAAAGAAGAAGTACCTGTCCCATGCCAGAAATCCTCATGCTTTGGCCATGAGTAGAGACCAAGTCAGCTCCCGGGATGTGACTGGGGCAGGGCTTGTTGTCTCAGCTCTCCTTAAGGTTATCTTGCATGGGTCATGGAGATCTGGCTTCACTTCCCAAATTTCAGGTGCTGCAGGTTTCACATGGCTGTGATGGATCCATGCTTGGCTGTTGGAGTTGTCAAGATGACAGTCCAGGGTCCTTTCTACTTTGGCCATAGGGGAACCACGTTCCAGTTCTTGACCCAAACTCAGTCACCTGTTGAGAAATGGTGAACTGAGGAGAATAAGCTGACAGGAAATCTTCGATTAACCCATGTTGACACTTTTTTCTGCTTCTTCCCCAAGGCCCACAATTGCCAGTGGAGTTCAGCTTCTCTGAGTTCCCAGTGGGTCCCCTGGAAGCCCTTGAAGGATAGGGGGAAGCCCTAAGTATAAAGATTCTGTAAGGGGAATATTCAGTTTTCTTAGGAGTGCATCTAATCTTAAACAAAGCCATAGGGAGGACATGGATCCCCTTAACCCCGTTCTTAGCACACTTTCCCTAAGCTATTTTTAATAGGCCAATTCATTCACTCCGCTTTGCCTGAACTCTGAGGCCATTAGGCAGTGTGTAACTTTCAGCTGATTCCCAGTATTTTTGCTGTGTTCTGTGACAGGTCAGCTAAAAATGCAGATTTCTTTATCTGAGCCCACTCCTAGGGGCATTCCAAATCTAGGGATGATGTCTTTTAAAAGCATGTAAGTTATTTCATGGGCTTTTTTAAGTCTGTGTCAGGTAGGCTTCTACTCATCCAGAGTAGGCGTATACCAGAACCAGCAGTTACTGATTACCTCCACCCTTGGGCATTGTCTGTGAAGTCCACCTCTCAAGTCTTCAGAGGCAGCATTTTCTTTTGTGTGTGTGTGTGTGTGTAACTCAGTTTATTGTGATACTCACTTTATTATAATGGTCCAGGAAAACTCAAACCCATAATATCTCCCAAGGTAGAGGCAGGCTACTTTCATAAACCTGAATTCCTGGTGGGACCCTTGGTCCTTCTTCTGGCATTGTGCTGCCTGCATGTCACACCCACCGCATTACTGTTTTAGCTAGTGAAGACAAATGAGAGATGTAAAAATGATTAACCTAACAGTTTTTCAAGGACTTTTGGCCAAGGAGGGAGGTTTTCTGGACAGCCAACACCACTGTGGGTCCCAGCAGACGTGGTTCTGGCAACTCGCTCTATCTGTCAGGTGATATTCATTCTTTCCCCATTTCTTCCCCTACCTTAAATTTGGAAGAAGCCTTCCTCCCTCCTTGAGTAGACTGGCACCAGGTAGGAGCCTAGGGCAGTAGGGGAACTGTGAACTCATGCCCAGTATGGAATGGATGCCGCTTTTCAGGCCTCTGCATCTGCACAGGCATTTCCCTATGCTACTGTGGTGGAAGTTCACTGATGTCCCTGGCAGCTATGTACCCCCACCTTCTGGGGCTTTCACACTGCCTCCAATAGCTGGAAACTTCCCATTGGTACTTTATTTCTTTACCCTCAGAATCAAATAGACCCTTTTCAGTATACAATGCCCCCCTACACTTGAGAGAGTGGGGAGATGCATACCTAGAGAGTCAGTAAAGATGTCAACAATCTTTCTTCGCTTAGCTCTAGGGCACAAATTAGGGCTATTGTCTCTGCTCTACTGTGCAGAGGTACCTTGAGGCGGTGACTTAGCCTCTGTAGTTGTGCTCTAGAGTTACTATAGCATATTCAGCACACTGTTCTCCTTGGGGGTTGACAGAGCTGCTCCTATCCACAACAGCTCCCAGTCTGCCTTTGCTGGGGTTAGGGTATTACAAACTTCTCATGGTTATGCATGGGTTTTTGCACAACAAGCCCTGGTTCTTGGTTAGCCTGGCATTTGTAAGGCAATGGTGGTCCTTTGGGTTCATCAGGGTGACCACAGCATATAGGGCTTTTATTTTTAAATTTTGTCCGAGAGTTAGTTTGTCTGCTTTCTGTGAAAACAGAGAAGTAGCCACTAGTGCCCATAGGCAAGGGAACCATCCTTTAGAAATCCTGTCCAGTTGCTTGGACAGGTATGCCACCGGTTGAGGCCATGGGCCTATGTCCTGAGTGAGGACCACCACTGCCCAACTTTGGTCGTTCAGACACATGCAGAGTAAAGGCTTTGTTATGTCTGGCAGCCCAAGGGCTGGGGTGAACATCAGTTTTCTTTAAAATATATATCTTATTTATTTTAGGTTTTGGGGTACATGTGAAGAATATGCAAGATTGTTGCATAAGTATATACATGGCAATGTGGTTTGCTCCCTTCCTCCCCCCCCATCACCTATGTCTGCATCTCTCTCCCCATGTTATCCCTCCCCCAACTCCGCACCCACTGCTGTCCCGCCCCAGTTCCCCCGACAGACACCAGTGTGTGATGCTCCCCTCCCTGTGTCCATGTGTTCTCATTGTTCAGCAACTGCCTATGAGTGAGAACATGCGGTGTTTGATTTTCTGTTCTTGTGTCAGTTTGCTGAGAATGATGGTTTCCAGGTTCATCCATGTCCCTACAAAGGACACGACCTCATTGTTTTTTATGGCTGCATAGTATTCCATGGTGTATATGTACTCACATTTTCCCTGTCCAGTCTATCATTGATGGGCATTTGGGTTGGTTCCTGGTCTTCGATATTGTAAACAGTGCTGCAATGAACATTCGTGTGCATGTGTCCTTATAATATAATGATTTACAATACTGTGGATATATATCCAGTAATGGGATTTGCTGGGTCAAATGGAATTTCTTATTTCTAGGTCCTTGAGTAATGGCCACACTGTCCTCCACAATGGTTAAACTAATTTACACTCCCACCAACAGTGTAAAAGTGTTCCTATTTCTCCACATCCCTCTCCAGCATCTGTTGTCTCCAGATTTTTTTGATCATCAGCATTCGTAACTGGCGTGAGATGGTATCTTAATGTAGTTTTGATTTCCATTTCTCTAATAACCAGTGATGATGAGCATTTTTTCATGTGTTTGTTGGCCTCATATATGTCTTCTTTTGTAAAGTGTCCGTTCATATCCTTCGCCCACTTTTGAATGGGCTTGATTGTTTGTTTCTTGTAAATCTGTTT